>JAQIWG010001725.1:0-23099 GCA_034695025.1 Chamaedrilus cognettii | reverse complement strand
GCCTTATGCTTAACATGACTTACTCCTTCGTCAGTTTTGTATTTTTCTGCTGCTTCCCCATATTGTGCGTTGATTAGCCTGTGCTCAGATCTTCCGGACAGTTCCATCGTAGTATCGGTTAAATTATTTGTTTATCGACTTTCTTTATTCTTGGCTAACTGTTCTTTCATTATTGCATGACAGTTTGCTTGTACTGGGCTGCGGTTTGTCTGCCTATTTGCTAATAAACGAAGATATATATATACTGTGCAGGTTGAACTGCACACGTACAACTGGTCGTTGGAGGTGAACAACACGCTGGACAAACACCTCGCGCGCCTCGTGCAGTGGCATAACGCGCGCGCTCACACGCTGCTCTGCCTCGTCACGCAGAAACTCGGCCTGTTCCAGCACCGACATTTCAGCGACCTTAAACAGGACGGACATTCTCAGGTCTGTGGCGCTTCATGCTTGAGTAACTAGGGATATGACACACTTCGGTGACCACAGACATTACAGGCACTCAAGTGTCTGGTACTTCACACTTGAGTAATTTGAGATTCGTTCGAGTCACCACAGATATTACACACATTGAATATCTAAACTGTTAATTATACTGTGCAGTTACAGCATGTGCGCATGCGACGAATGTGTTTCTGACCAACGTCAATAAGATTGACCAGATGATTACTAGTTATATGGTATTATATTGTGTCGTATTGTATCACATCATATTGTATCCTATTTGCGCAGGAGACGAACGTGTTTCTGACCAACGTGCACGATGTGGACCAACTGGTTAAGTGCACCGCGGTGCCCGTCGTGCAGAGCGACCGCGCAAAAGTTCGCGCGCGCAGTGGCAGCGTCGCGATCGCACGCTCCGCATCGGGTAGGCCTACAGCTTTTACTAGTTAATCCTATCCTATCCTAAATATTCAGTTGAACTACTTTTTCCGTTTTTTCAGTACGCGTTTCCGAGGTGCGTATAAAAAATTGATGTCGATGTGTTGCTCTGGAACTGCTGATCCTTGAGAGCTGATTGCAAAACAATTAGCGAAAAGAAATAATTGATTAATTAATTCATTCATTAATTCTGTTTTTCTGATTTTGCTTATATAACAGTAGTTCTGGCAAAAACTAGTTACATGCCTGCTTTCCATGACAGATATAAATATTAAATGCCTCAACATCAGATTTATAACTGCAGCTTTTAGGCAAATGAAAGTTCAAACGTGGTCCATTTCCATTGTCACGTCGATGTGAGGATCAATTTTTCACTTTTGTCTCAGGTGTGTCAGCATCATTTTCTGGGGGCCTCCCCACGCACCCCCCCCTCGCGCCCCTCTCCCTCGTGTCCCATACCCCAGCGGTGGCTGCAGGCCCCCACTTTGACACCCTGCTGCGATGCGGCGTGCGCCCCGCACCCATGCACCGGTGCGCGGCGTACGGGACGCTGAGGGACCCTCTGCACCGACACGGCGCTCAAGCGCTCGAACTGAGGGCTCTCGCGCGCAGGGGTAGGGGTGGCAGCTGCTCTGTGATTGGACGCTTGGAATTTAAATTGAACTTGCTTAAAACTGCTGGACCGTTTTGAAGACCAGCTGCTATCTCTCCGAGCGGGAGATATCCGTCATTCATTTGTTGCAAATTTGGGTCAGGCTGACCCTATCTCTACGAGCTTAACTTTTCTAGAAATAGGTAGCCAGGAGGTTATCAGCGCATCCTCAAACCGACCCTAGTATACTGAATATACGAAGTAGTCTACAGTTTTGAGCATTATGGGCCGGTTTTTCCAACATGGATTTAATGGTGGTTCAAGATTTAATCTACCACTTTGGACAGGCTAAATCCTGAACCACCATTAAATCCGTGTTGGAAAAACCGGCCCTAAATATTCAGTAGTTTTGAGCAAGAATGCCGTTTCAAAGACGATCGGATGCCTCTGGTGCTTTTTTGAATGTTGTTCTGACTTACTGTTCGTTATTATTAGATTAACTTAGTTAACAAAAAAAGAACAGGCAAATGCACCTGTATTCAACGCACTAATAGTGTGTTGAAATTCGTCATTCCTCATTTGTTTTTCATTTGAGAAACATATATTGTAAGCTGCACGCTAGCAATGGCCTAGAATTTCATGCAGTCTTTGATCCATCACTGCTGTAGAGATGGAACGTTATGAGAAGCTCTATCTCCTCTACTGGTCCTGGCTCAACAAAACCCATGTACCGAGCATTCCGGTAAGCGCGGCTTCTTCTAGTCGAATTATAAATGATAGTCGCTCAATTATAGTGCCTGTGCTGTATTCTCAAAGTGCCCTCGTTATCTCTCCAGACGTATTTAATGCTAATATGTTAGTGTGTGGAAAGTACGAGGCGAATTTTTTGTTGGACTGCCATGTCAACTGTAGCAAGTGCGAGGCGGTTTATGTTTGATTGCCGTGTAGACTGTAGAATTCATTATCCTTTTCATATTCCTGCAATTTCCTTGCAGTAGAGTATGATGTCTGCCCTCATCGCTTCCTCTGCTCTTGCCCAGGATGAGTACGTGGTGCTGATCAAGAAGACGTCTCGTCTCATCCACAGCGTGTCCACGCCCCTGCTTTTCAGCCCTAGGTGGCTGGCCGACGCCCACTCACGTCTGGCCCCGCCCCCGCCCCCGGCCTCCCAGCCTGTTCTATCAGGCCTGCCGGTATAAACAGTTTGTTTTTCGTGAACACTTGCATTCGTAAAGTTATTAAAAGATCCTCGCTGGAGCAAAACTTGTGAAAATACTATTCAGCTTGCGTTTTAGATTACTTTTATTGCACTTCCTGACCTACTCTATATTATCTTTATTAGATAATTGATGTGGTGAAACTATTAACTGACTGTTGAATGTGATTGACCTATACGGCGATGCCCTATTTGCGTCTGTCAAGCGAATCCTAAAGGGTTCAAAAATATTTGTGGCTGTTACTTTCTTTGTTCTTTTATTTTCATTGCCTTTGCGCATGTTGATTGACCAGCAATCATGACACTGTTTGTATTAACGCCTTCCTAAGTGTTGATTGACCAGCAATGACACGGTTCATATTAATGCCTTCCTGCGTGTTGATGGGCCAGCGGTCGCGACACGGTTCCAATACGAGTACACACAGCGACGAGCGATCGACGAGCGCCGACAGTCGCGCTGCCCCTGCTGCCGGGGGGGGTGACGGCGGGGTGGGGGGGGCGCGGCGGCGGAGTGAGGGGGGTGGAGATGCATGGCTTGTGAAGCTCTGCGCCGCGCTGCTCGCGCAGTACACGCAGTATCTCGCGACGATGGGATTCGTGGCGGTGAAACAGCAGGCGGCGCCACTGGCTGCTGGTTCCAGGTCTGCGGCCAGATCGGCTAATAACTAATGGCCTTTTTTGGCATTTATTCTTCTGCATTTTGAATTGTCCATGTTACCGACGCTTTCGTTTCTTTTGGTGTTACTGGACTGGACTTTTATGGCGCCAATCTAAATAATACATTATCTTTGTTCTATTGGGGGTAAAAATGATCATGGTGGTTAGCAGCTGATGATACGCGAGTGTTTAGCAGTCTTGCTAGGGGTCCTGAAGAATCATAAGTTTATAGTTGGCAGCAACAGGATTTGAAGCATGAAATTTAGCTGCATGCATGTTTTGTTTTGTTTGTATTTTCTCTGATTACCCTAAATGAATTATAATTGAGTTATTTTTTATAGCTCCGTTGCTGCTGTGTGTCAGTTCGCAGCCCCAGCAGCAGCAGATGCAGCAGCAGCAGCAGAGAAGTGGCGCCACCTATCTGCAGAAGACGCTCAAGGGGGGCATCATCCTCATTGAGCTCTGCTGCCCCCCCGCCACTGCGACAAGCTTCGCCGTCACCGTCTACGCATTCGAGTACTCGCGCCTGCCACACTGTGGGCATGTCAACGCAGAGGTACATCTTCTTTTTTTTTATGTGCTAATGGTGAGTATAATATATTTAAATACAGAGAAATAGAGATGTGGTAATGACTTGTATGGTGGATGAAGGACGATTGAGATTAATTAAAGGTCAAAACTATAATGTGTTCTAACAATTTTCTTACTCAAACTTAATTATGTGTTCTAGTATTTAAAGTAAAAAATGATAAATGATGTTTCAAATATAAGAAGTGATCATTTTAAGCATATTTTAGTTGATAAAATTAATGCATAATGCAGATTTTAATGGTTACTTTTGTTGCTCAAAGTGATCATCAGAATTTACGCTTCAGTTCTGTATATTGCTGCATTGTTCCGTTTTCAGCTGACCCGTCTGTTCACAGACGAGTGCGACCGCTTCAAGGACCTCACTCACCTTCATTCGTTCATCTATGACTTCCACCTCTCCCTCGCTCAGTCGTTCATACGCGGGGAGGATGCGCTGTATCCAGAATACCCCCTCACGGGGTTCCTGGCGGAGATCAAACGATTCTTTCCCAGCGAGCCCAACTTTTCCTGGAACTCGCTCCACGAGGGTAAGGAGCGTCTGCATGTATTGCGGTGGGTAAGGGAAGTGAGGAGATGTGTTGTCATTTCTCATTGCTTTATGTTAAAAATTCAAAAGGTTTTGAGTGCACTTACTGGGGTCACTTTTTTTACCAATGCTTATTTGTGTGTCGTAATTCAATATTTTTGATGTCTAGTATTTATCATCAATATTTAGCTTGCTTTTCACTGGATATGGTTTCTGTATAAATAGCAGGGTCATATAGGCTGTCAGATTGCAGTAATTATCAAGCAGTTGATTAAGATTTTACGAGTAATCAAGATATAATACATTCTTGCTATACCTGTAGTATTCTTACAAATAAAAGTTACCATCGGTTTTTTGCTGAGTATTCTGTTTAAAGTTTATATGATCATTTTGGTATTGTGCCTTTCTGGATCAAATTTGATTGGCTTGCTTGGTTCTGTTTGTTATAGGAACAGTAGTTTTGCCGTCTGGGGGCAGCACCGGTCAGCAGGTCTTTGATTATATGCTGAAAAATGAGAACATATACAGCGCTCGCTCAATCCACATGTGCCCATACCTGCCTCAGGACTCTGCCGACACTGTGAGTAGTATTACTATGGGATGATCTAAACAAACTTTTCTCTAATTTTCATTCGCTATGGTTGCAACATCACGCATGCGTGTCTGGAGGATTGAAAAAGGCACTGCAAACTTATTCCAGAGGCATTATTGTACCTGGTAGCACTTCAATTGTTTGGTTTTGGATTTTTATTCAAAATTAAGAACTGGATTGTTGTATGATGAAGAGTGATTTCCTGCTAACATAGATGATAAGGCTTCCAAGACAAATATAAGAATTCTTCATTCTTAGAATTCTTATATGAGTGTTAAGCTATTGTTGTACGATTGTTGATTGTTTATTGATTGTACGAGCTGCGCGCGTGAGTTGGCGCTGTATTGTTGATGTCCAGAGCTGCGCGCGTGAGTCGGCCCTGCTCCTACAACTGCCGGAGCTGCACGACGTGCGTCGCTCTTCCGAGAGCGCGTACAGCAGCGCCCTCGTGGACGCCGAGCTGAGGTCATTCCATGTCGGACTGGTCATTGCCCTCAACCACTCTCCTCCCACCAACACCCCTGACACCACTGTCACTGATGCCACTGCAACGGTGAAACAGTCTACAGCTAACACTGTTACAACAATGAAGCAGCCTGGTGCAAAGGGCAAACAACAAACCGTAACTGCTCACTCGATGGTTGCGAATAGACAGTCTGCAGCGAATAAAACAGTGTCGTTTGATCAATCCGCTTCTACTATGCCACAATGCTCTGCAGAAGCGACAGCAAAGCAAAGATCTGTTGATTCGTCAGTGGGCGACGCTTTTATTGGTCTACGCTACTGGCTCGTGGTGACAAATCACAAGCCAGTACCGCCACAGGCCAATAGGGAGAAGAAGCTAGTCATGCATAGCAGCGCACTGAAGGCGGGCAACGTCATGGGTACTTACTCGCAAATTTACTATTATTATTATTATCTATCTTAGGATTAGAGTAAGAATTTGAGTTGATCACTTAACTGTAGCCTATAAAATAAGCACAGGACTGTTTGATCCCGATTTATGCTGTATGATGCATTAAATGTGAACACTACGTGTCCTAACTACTCGCACGATGAATTGTTGTTCATTTCTCACTTTGAATGTCGCGCTAGAAAATAGACTTAGCGATTGTTATTGTTAATTATGTTTTTCAATTATTATAAAGTGAAATATTGATTTGGCACAATTTTCTAATTAATCCAATAGTATTTTGTATGAAATAGCCATTTTGACTTGTATTGTTAGTAATCGAATATTGATACTCCTCAATCTTAAAATTTAAATCTTTCAAATTTTTAACATAGGTTTTTAGATTGTAAATGAAAGCGGTTTCTATCCTGCTGCTGTTGCAGTCAAGGTTGTTGTGTGGACAGCGTCGTGCCCTGTGAGGGGCAGCGGTTATGAGGAGGAGGGCGCGGCAGAGAGGCTCGGGATAGCGACCTTCGACTATCTCTGCTACAGCAACGCTCACCAGACCCCACTGAAGGCTCTTCTGCCCTCACAAGTACAGCTAGCCGTGTGCGTAGCCTCTTTCTTCTCACGTTCTACGTATTCTGCTCAACTTAGTGTAAGTAGTTATTCAAGATATGGGGATTTTTGACTGCACGAAAGATCCGGTTCTACCTCGCAGAATAATGTTGATTGAAAAAAAATGAACCCTGTTGGATAAATTATCTCTTGAGCTAGTTAACAATTGGATGATGCACTGGCTTACCAGTTGAATATATGTTGTTCTGCAAGTACAACATAGTCTACAACTAAACAAGAGCTGCTTGTGCACACAACACTACTTGTTGTATGCATAGGTATAATGTAATTATGAATTAGTTGATACGCAATTGCATATCTACTAGATTCTACGTATAATGTTATTGTATGCGCTAGCATATTGTATGCATTCATATACAAGATGGCCGACGACTGAGTTGTCGCACAGATCCAAAATGGCCGACATGGTGGAACAGACGCACCGCATGTGTCACCTCACCCACCTCTGGCGTCGCCTCCTTCTGGGGAGGGATGCATCACACGAGCGTGGCGGGGAGAGCCCTGCGTCCCTGGGGTCCCTAGTCAAAGAGGGGGACCCTAGTGGTGAGGGAGCAGGCGGGAAGAGGTCAGAGGAAGGGCAGAGCAGCAGGAGAGCTTCAGATGAATCACGTGCCTCAGTCAGTAATTCGTGAGGCCTTGTTCTCCATTTTTGATCGGTTGTTTAATGGTGGTTATTCACTTGATCATATAAATTGTAAGGCTATATTGTAACATGATTGCCAAAGTCGTTGGTATCAAAAAAACGATTCAATATTGGTTTCTGTGTAAGCTGGGAGTGATTAAAGGATCCCTTCAAGCTCATCGAACCTAATCTCTTGTTAGAAGAACCGCTGAAAAGAACAATTTACGACGAAATTTTGGATCGCTTTTTAATGTCCAGTAGAGTAACGATAATATGAATTAAATCTAGGCAGAACAGAACATTGATGTCCATTTTTATAAATCACTAGCAAGTGCAAAACTGAGGTATTTGTGCACAAGATTATTAATATTATTTCTCAAACATCTTCTACTAAAAATGTGAATTTAATTTTTCTTTTGACGTTCTAAGCAGTCACTATTTTACTTGTTGCTGCAGGGCCTGACGCCGCTGAGCTATGCCGAGTTTGAGGACTTGCTCGGTCTCGTCGACTGTTTGAGCGTGAGTGCGATAGACGCGCGACTACACGCGTGTCTGCGACTGAGGCTTGACGTCAGCGCGGCGCTCGTACAGAGCCTCGCGGCCAAGTACGCCGACACACACCGACTGTTCGTGTGTCACGAGGCCTCCACTGCTGCCAGGCAGTATCTGGTAGGGAGGATCTGGTAGGGAGGATCTGGTAGGGAGGATCTGCGATTATTATTAGTTAGACTGTTTTTGTGTACGATTCAATTAACCCATTGCCAGAATGACGTCACAGGCATTTGAGATAGTGTCTCTGCACCTGCACCATGTCTCTTGCCATTCTTGATTCTGCCTTGAATTGATGCTGACTTCAACTTGATGCTGCCTTCAACTTGATGCTGCCTTCAACGTGAGGCTGCCTTCAACTTTATGCTGCCTTCAACTATATACCGTACTGGGTGTGTGTAATAACCAGGGCTGTGTTTAACTCTTATAAAATATGGTTACGCCCGTTTCTTTCAAAACTGTAGTAACTGCTTAGCCTTTAAAAACCTCTTAGGCCTGCACCACGAAAGTCAATTTTAAGTTGAGTGCATAATGCTACGCCTGCCGTTCAGGTAAGGCGTACAATTAGCATCTAAGCATCATTTTTGGCATTCTGCGGTGGCGAACCTTAACCCTGATAATAGCTACGGCCTGATAATAATAAGCTCAATACCGATGATACGTCATATCATTTAACGAGATGTTGCTTTGGTTGAATGGCATGTACGTCGCGCATCGCTGCTTGTGTAGCGTCATCGGCGACCCCTGCCGTTGTGTTCACAGGTGGTGCTCAATCCGAGTTGCCTCAACGCCTGCTCGATGCTTACGATTCACCCAAACAGTCAAGTTGTGAGTTCTCTTCCTATAGTAGCTGCATTTCGTTTCATTGTATCATTACAATTCTTTTGACTGGCTGTGGGTATATTGTCGTAGTGGGGTTTAGTTGTGAGTGCCGACTTGTCATTTTTATTTTTTATTTCTCTGAGCCTTTCAAAAATTTTAGGTAGTGTTTTAGTACCAGTCAGTGTCAGATTAAGGTCAATGGATAACGTATTGCTTTATTCAAAAATATAATTATGCTATTTTATTAACAATATGAAATTTTGTTTTGTATAGTACAGTTTTTGTTCAACAGTTCAATATCATCTTGATTAATCACTTTACAGTTAGCAGTATGTAGTTATTAAAAGCCAAGCATGATTTAACTGATATAAATTGAATAATTTTTTAGTCAAAGAATTACGCTTCGTTGAGAATTCTATTTGTTAGAGAAATAAAGCAAACAATCCATCGAGCTTGATTGATATTTATAAATATAACTATTATACTTTTCTATGGTTTTTAATTGTTTTTGTTGTTGATGACAGGAAGTGAGCATGATATCACGCGATGCTGACGACGCAGAAAGCAACTCGGCGATTCTCTCCGCTCTGTCTCTAAACACTCTTCTATCATCTGACGCATGTCTAACGACCGACCCTTTGCCACGTCTAATGACCGACCCCACGCAGCACGTCCAGTCATTTGTCAACACTTGCGCACTGTATATCTGGGGCAGCCTTGCTGTGTCTTAAGTTTTAATAATAATAAGAAATTCATCTTGCTGATGCGGCAATGGCCTCAAGGTTTAAGTGAAATGGTGCTGCATTTGGATTGACTGCTATGGTTGAAAATTTGTGTGCTTGACATGAGTAAGTATCTGAGTAGAATAATAAATTCAATAGAAAGCATGGAATTGCAGTTGACACAGTAGAGAGTTCTCTCTTTTCTTCGTTTATTTTGAAGATCGTGTTCAGTAACAAGGATTATTACAGTTCAAATGATTGCCCCCACTTCTTTAGTCGTCTTTTACGACTCGCCCAGGGAACTCTGGGCAGCAGACTTGTTGTCTTTTTATCTCAGTCCGCACGAGTTATCCATGCCATATATTAATAGCCTGATACGCTTAACATTGGACTAATCGTGCTCTAGAACAGTACTAATAAGCGCCGCATGCTGAATGTTACATGCTATGGTATACATTTTCAATCCAGTCTTGTTCAATTTTGTTTTAATGTATTATCTTGAAAGTGTTCTTAAAACGACGCGTGCCTAAAACCTTTATGTGATAAATGTTTGTTCTGCTGATAAGTTTTGGTATGCAGTCCTGCACAGCGTATCGATTGAAGATAACATTACAGGGCTATAAGCATGTAAACATTACTGTGTATCGCAGGCCCTATATCATGACCGACTATAGTTCCTGTTTTCATTCAAGTGCAAAATTGAGCGCGTGTTAAATTTGATCATAATAATAATAAGCCTGTAATAAGGTTATAACCATTGAATATCCCAGGCTCCAGCCGTAGGCGCAGTGAATTTGGTATTCAGTGTCCAGTATTATGTAATCTAACGTGGGGATTGCCAGGGCAGGTCTAATAATAGCTATGGCTATTCACTATATTGTTACACACTTGCTGTCGTTTGCTCTTCTATAACAAGTTATATTGTTTGCATTCTTGGATTGCGTATCACCAATCGAATACTGCGCGTTCTTGAGCCTGTTGTGGAAAGCATAGAACAGATCTTACTACTCAGAATAACGCACCATTATGGTACATAAGGGACTCGTTGGGCCCCTTCATAAAACAAACCCCTGGTTTAGAGTTGTTGCTTAGAACTACACATGAAATATTTCATTAACTCGTAACGTATACTAATGGAACGTTTAAGTGTTTTTGTGTACGAGTATTTGTCCTATTTAGTGGATACTGATTTGACCCTTCAAAAGACCTATTTTACATTTAATTTTGATCAACTTGGAAGTTGAGTTCGTCAACTATTGATCGAAATCAATAGGCCTATGTTATTTATAGCAGTTTATGTACAGGCTAAGCGTGGCTTTTCATAGAGCACTGTTATATTATTATTGCATGGCAGGCCTATAATACGCCTGTCGAGTTTGATATAGAAGGCTCTAGCGCCTAGATTTCCTTGTTCACGTCTGGCCCAAACCACGCCCTCGCATCACGCGGCAGACCACGCTCAAGTAAGACTATCACGCAGTGAAAGGTCATCGGACTGCACTGCGGTGATGCTTTTCAAAATGGACGCGGCATTACTGCGTGAACAAAAGCTCTCAAATTTAAGCAGTTTCTTGATGCATGGAGTACATGCAGGCCTACGTGTGTTGCTTATGAGCCTTAATGTTTTGTCTATTCGTGAGTTCATACTATTTTACAGTGTATTTTTCTACACGACAACAAATTATTGGCCATTGCATCATGCATGGCCGCCTAATCATGAGTCCCTACAAATTTTATTACTCGAGCTGATTAAGCTGAAACTGAGCTTTTTCGCAGCAAGCGCGGCTGATGCAACGACTTGCAGCTGTTTCGTGGCCCTTTAACTCCCGTCCTTGTACCATAGCCTAGCTAGCTAGGCCTATAATGCTAGTGCCTCCACTGCATGGGTTACATGTGGGCCTAGGCTAGGTATATGCAGCTGCATGACATTGTATGCTGAGGTTACGCGTATGCCTACAGTTTTGTGCCAGTAAGCGAACGTAATGCCTCTGTTGCTTATATTCTAGTAGGTAATGCAACAATGTTGGTGCTTAAAACGAACTCTATTACGAATAAAAACAACCTTGATGTTCCACATTCTACCAGTGTCAAGTTTCCCGAATTGTAGTCTTGACATACACGATGGTTCTGATCTCTCTGGCATAATCCGGGGTATTCTAGAAGGAATATTTAAATGACGTTGTGACCTACTAATTATGCTAAGGTATATCTAGCTGTGGTGAAGCGCTTACTGCAAAGCCGTCCACATCTAATCAGCGTAACAAGCGGATCAGGCTTTCACGCGGATCCCAGCTTGACCCAACTAGCCGATTTCACGCGCTCTATCGTTACTCAAAAACCTGTGACTCCGCCCATTAGATAGCTCCGCCCAGCCACGTAGGCCGTAATGGTAACGTTGTCGTCGTTAGCGCAACCGTCTGCAACACTAATGCACGAATTCAGTGTAGCCACACTCACAGGTTTTTCACTACATTTTTTGTGGGGTTTGTTCTGTCTAATGACTGACATAGCTGGAAAACAGATTTGTATCAACTGAAATCTTGTGATTGTTTGGCATCAGTCAAATTAGAGATTTTTGATCTCAAAAGTCTTGTTAATTTCGCAACGCATGACTATTTTCGGTTTTTAAACGGCTTTGAAAATATTGGTGAGCGTTATATCTTTGCAGGAAACATGTCGTTTTGTGATTTTTGCTAGTTTTTTCTCTCAAAAAATGTAGTTTTCCATCCGTCGACATAATATAATCTAATAATTTAGAATTAGATTAAGTAGACGTCATCACAGATAGAAATAAAGTGATTTATGTCATACACTTTCGTCAAACAGTCCTACACACCGCACGACCATGGGAGTTCCGATTCACAAAACACAGCAGTTGCTTTATCTACAGTGTATTCGTGTAACCGTGTTGCTATATTTAATTGGAAATACGTTTCTTGACATAACACCCACGTTCCCCGTTTTCATTCCCACACGACTTCCCATTGTTGCAGGCCGATTTCATTGTTATGCTTAGTCACTGCAGAAAGTTAGCTGTATATTAATGAGCATCTACTGAACGCTACTTTGGCCAAAATCAACCAATCAAATTGCATTCTTTGTCAGTCTGATTGCATTCTGATTGTGCTATGAATGATCAAACCTTACCAAACTCAAACTTACAGAAATGAATCATTCCTCTTAGCGCGCAGCAGATGCGCGATTGGTGTGTGGTCTCTCATCCGCTAGACTATTGCTTCACATACGTGTTACTTTATAATCACTGTATCTAAGAAACAACTTTAGAACCGAATTCTACCTATCAACCCGCTTCTTGCTGAGCTACGTGACTCACATTATCCAAAACGTGTTGCTGTGATCAGCTTTACTTAACAAAACTACCTTTCTGATTGCTTGTCTATCGGTCTCGCCGTAAAAACGCTTTGTTCGGAATCTGAATTTCGTTGTGTCAGTGGGCGGGGCGAGGGCGGAGCTAGGGGCGTGGCTCAAACCGACAGAATTCTATAAATATTCGGAACGCGACCAACGCGGCGCACGATGAGACGAAGAAAAAGTTAAAAGAAGTCTAGCGCAGGGGCGCCAGCAGATTTAGGAAGCGGAACAAGGAGATTTTTAAGTCCCGAAAAAGGAGGAAGGGAAATGGCGGCGTAAAGAAGCGGAAGAGGATGCGGCGCAGAAGCAAGAATGATAGATACGACAACGAGACACATCTCCACGACAGTCAGAGTGTTCCTGCTGTTCCGAGTCGACGACTACGAGGCGAGGGGTCTAGGAGTGTTGGCTGTTAGTACAGACGACGACAAAGGCGATCTGATTGTTAGGCGAGCTGGTGCTGCGAGTTAAAGTCCGTAGTCTTATTCGTATATCAAACGGAGTCGTTCGTCATGAGTTGTACTATGGTCTCCATGGCTAGGCCGATTTCACAGTCGAAGGTACGGTATATATAACTTACGTCGTTTTTTGAAACAAAGGCACTGTAATTAGGTCTTGTGAAGGCTGTTAATTTGTCTTTTATGTCATTAGCATTATGTGTTTTTGGTGCGTTACACGTGCAGTTAAGCGTGAAGTAGGCCTATACATACGTATTTTTGGTTTATAAATGAATTTCGGTAAAAATCCGGCAGCCTCTAGTCACCTGTTGTCAGAGATAGAGAAGTTATCATTGGTGAGGCTGCCGGAGGTAAACCAAGTTATCATTGGTGAGGCTGCCGGAGGTGAACCTAAATTTAATTGATTTTGAAATTAACAATAGTCTTTGTGTATTTAAATTAAACATTATTTTCATTCATATTTAATTGCTTCATTTAAGTTACGCGTTGTAAATTCAGTGTGCGGGTAATCCCAGTGCTTAGAGACAAGAGAAAACTTAGAATTCAACTCGTCGATGCGGGCAACGACACGCTAAGACTTAACATTTGAGCGTGTCGTATGGTGCAACCGAGTGTGCCTTGGTATGAAGTAGTAATTGGTGTGCTTGAAGCCGTTTTTGTACGGTTTGGAAAAAAAGAAATGCCGCGGTGGTTTCCGTTCAAAATAATATTGTCATAATATTTATAGATTTTCAAGCTATGCAGCTGCTTCAAGGCATTGTTTCAGTTCGGATTTGCAATGGCCACCTACGGAATTGCTTTGATTCGCGTTAACATTTCTTGCAACATTTGCTTTTTGTAAGCAAGCCTGAGAATGTACCAGTACATGACACGATTTACTGCGGATTCGTGATTTTATGAATTTTGGCTGCTGGTTGAATTGCCTCGCAGTCGTGATTTGTAATTTTCCGTGTTCTGAAATGCTATTGAATTTTTTGCATCAATCTTCCTTTCAAAAATTTGAACCTTCGGAGGTTCGTAGAGCTAATCAGGAAGCATTTAAACAAAAAATAATTTGGTCACGAGAGGAAGTACTGTGCTTATGGCTGTGTGATGTATATGCTCAAATGCATTGAATCGTTCATAATAATAATTAATGGATTTGATACTATACACTGTGGATTTACTTACTCTGCAATATAATGGAAAGTCATAAAGTAACTACCGGGTAACATTATTCCTTGACTCCAATAACATGGCCTGATCTGATGTTAACCTCGATTTGAAGGAAGTTAAGGCTAAACATGGTTATTCTTAGCATGGGCAGACTTGTGTCACTTTTTATGCAATCGGCTAAAGTGCGATCAAGGTGCTGAATTGTAGACATAATTGTAGACATAATTGTAGACATAATTGTAGATATAATTGTAGGTATAATTGTAGGTATAATTGTAGATATAATTGTAGACATAATTGTAGACATAATTGTAGATATAATTGTAGATATAATTGTAGATATAATTGTAGATATAATTGTAGACATAAAAATTAATTTAAGATAAAGCCTACAGTCAGTACACAGGCACTGAACATGGTTCTATCAGCGAGTCTGCATAATACATAAATTTTTATTTAGAACTTCGACCTACGAACTGACCAAGTTTATTGACAGAGATAGTTTGAACTGTGATGAGTCTGGAATTCATGGATGTAGACAATTCGTACTTGCACTTGTTGCAATCAGATTCGTCTGGTAAACTTTAACTCATTGGAACTAGGTGCTTCAGACACAAAAACATATAATGGTTCAGGTTCCAAGAAACCTGGATGGCTGTGAATAAAAGCAGCCTGGTAGAAGGACTGGCTGCACAGTGCACATGTCATGGCTGTTGAGCGGAGTGAGTACTCCAAGCTTACCAAGTATTCCAAGCTTAGCACTCCAAGCTTAGTGTATGTATCACTGAAATAGCAGTTAACAGCTGTCTATTGCGATTTTGCATGCCTAAACTTGTTTTTAAAACTAGTTTTTATTATTTTAGGGTTAATCATTATTGAAGCTCATTTAGGGTTGAGGCTTGTTTTGATTAGGTTATGTTTTGGAGCAGTTTAACTTTGCAACTTTAGCGACAATTTAGGGCCTTAGTAAACGTGTATACTTATAGTCCGTTATACAAGGCTCTCTGGCACCTCAGAGAAGGACTTTGAGGAGAAATCATTGTTCTTTAAATTTGTTCAGAGAAGCTGGACGTGACCGTTACGTCTCAGTGACTCCACCCAGACTCCACCCAGTCTCCTCCTAGAATATTTATCGGCCTTCTTGGAGTATGACGCCCGATGCGCTACACTGTCTTCTCGTTACTCTGTTAAATCCTTTCGTTTTCAGATTACGTTTGACTCGACTGGATTAAACCTACAAAATTATTTATCTGTTGAAGATCTAACCGGATTAGACAAAATATCTGATGGCTTTGCCGAACGGACTACTAGTTTTGGCTTAAATAGGCTGAGATTGCAAACGCTTTTGGGGGCTCAACTTTGTTGGCCGATATTAACACAGATTGTTTAAAGCAACTAACCAACATTGCGTGCCACGTGCAGCCTATCCATGTATTATAGAACACTGATTGCATGCGGCTGACCGACACCGCCTGCCACGTTTTGTGGGAAGTATCGATCCTGTGACTGGGGGCCTGGGGCACAGGCCACATAGGCTACCGAACCCGAGGCCTAAGTTGCTGAAACTGAGGCCCAGACTACTGAGGTTCAGACTGGCCTACCGTGAAATTGTGGGCTGCCCTTGACACGCGGCTAGCGAACTGAGACTGCTGCGCGCAGACTGCCTAGACATAGATCAGTCTGTCTCGCTCCCACACGGTTCTTGCTAACTCACTAGTCATCGGTGATTCTTCTTCATCTTTTCTCACCAGGTGTGCACTGTCTGCGTGCAATGGGGCTTTGAATGATCACCAGATTATGCTATTATGAAATAGTACTTGTGCTAAAATATTAACATAACGATAGTCTTGTTATAATTTTGGTAGTGGGTAGGCTAGGCCTACATTTAATAGTAACATAATCTGCTCAATTTTTGCTTTTAATCTTTGTACCGTCCTGGAGTTGCGTTTGTCAGGCAGCATGCAAAATTGAACTATAATAATTATATTCGAGTCAAATGCAAACCTGATCTAGGAAGTAGCTTATTATTTAAATATCTGTGTTCTGAAAACAGTAGGTTAGTGTGGTTCTATTTAAAACTGGAAATTATAGGCCAGACGCTCTTTTTCTCTTCTCGCATGGCGGCGTGGAGTCGAAAAGTGAGGTGTCTGAAAATATATATCATTATGTAGTAAATGGTGCACGCTTTGCCCTGCCTAAGCAAAATTACCCTTGGTAGATAGATAAAAATGAGTTGGTTCGGTGGTTTGCAAAGTTCTTCTCTACACTGTACACAGGGTGTTAGTCTTGAGCCACAAAAATAAAATATGTGAATTACTGCAATGTCAACTTCGATCAATTGACCCAGCGCGGCCTGCCTATCGTGTAGGCAAGGGTGTTAGATTGGTGAGCATCTATTTCTGAGTATGCAGCTGCTGAGTACATTTAATTGTTCTCTTAAAATAGTTTTCCTATTGTTGCTGTATTACTATCTATTTCAAATTGCACTTGAGACAATACCACGAATGACTTGATTTCTCTTTTTATCGATTTGAAGATTGTTGGTTAGTGCCATTATAGAATTTAAGTAAGCCAGAGAAAACACGATTGTATGATAAATTTCAGGCCAGCAAGCAACCACAATTATAATAATAATACATGGTTTAGAGTCCGTTTTGGCGTCTGATGTCGTCGTCGGGTGCATTTAATTTCATGTTGTAAGTACTTAAATAGAGTTTACCCTATTATATAGTGTATAAACATGTGTCTGATAGTAAAACAGTGAATAACGGTGATGGTTGTGCACGTACACAGCTGAGCGCAGAGGTCTGCGGCAGGTCATCGTCGGGCGCCCAGCGTCCCATGTCGCTGCTGCTGGACAAGGGGGGATCGATGAAGGGCGGGGAGGGGGGGGAGTCGCCCGTCGTGGGGGGGCTGTGCGGGGGCGGGGGCGTCGGTGGCGGAGGGCGTATTCAGAGGAAGAAGAAGAAAACACGGCTCGCCTCCGAAGCTCGGGTTAAAAAATTTTTAGGTGGGTGCTTGTGGATTCGTTATGTATTTCATTAATTCAATTAATTTTATTAATTTTACAACTAGTTTCTGTTTAGTTTATGCGATGATGACTTTTACTTGCTATTGCGGTTGTATTTTACTTTTAATTTAAAGATTTCTTACTTTGTGAAATTATTAGCCTTCAATTATTTTTAAAATTTGCCTTATTAAATGGTTTTTTATATGTGAATCCAAATCTAAAATTCTTTACAGTATGTGCATGATTTTGCTGAGCACTGTAAACCACTGCAGACGTGTGCAAAAGTGTGTATCTGTGCGTGCAAGCCATGCTACAGTACTCTGTTTGCTGTGACTCCCAAGTTCTCAGCAGCTGCGTTTTGTGCGCTCAGACAAACACTATTGATTTTCTTGCGCTATTTTTAGATTTATATCAGACGACTGGTGAGTCACTGGGGGAGGGGTCCTTTGGTCACGTGACCACTTACCGCAACGTTGCCACCAACAAGGAGTTTGCTGTCAAGGTATGCGCAGATATATTACTAATATATTAGATGGATATATTTTCATAGAACCTAATACATTTCTCAAGATCTTGCTTTGAAATGTTGAGTCTGAGTCTTTCTGTGGAAGTAGTACCATTGCTTTGTTGTTGTTCTTATGAATGAATGAACTACTATGAAGCTGTGCGTGTCGACGAGCTCTATTTGTCAAGCGCTGCTGTTTGCTAGTATTGTTGCGTTTCCACAAGCAACGCCAGCGATACCGGCACCCATATCGAACGCTCTGCATTGTTGTGGGGATCATGATGGTTAGAATCGAATAGCTGTTACAACTTTGGAACGCTGTACTTTTGGGCCAGGATGATGTGCTCTTGTTTTCGGCAATGACAAAGTTATTATTCACTTTGGCATAATTATTTTGTGTAGAATTCAATTTCTTAATAAATGTTGTGCTTTAAGATCAGGTTTTTTAAACAAGTGTAAAAATTTTAATCTACAATTAAAGTTCATTAACTTTGCATGTATTCGAACACAAAATTTCTGTTCTAATTGGTTCCTATTTTAACTTGTTACTGATTAGATGAATGTTTACTAAAGAACATACGTATAATGATGGGTAGGTGATAGAGAAGAGTCCGGCGAAGAGTCGTCACCGGGTGCTGAAGGAGATCGAGATCTTCCACCACTGCCAGGGCCACGACAACATCCTCCAGATGGTCGAGTACTTCGAGGAGGACGACAAGTGAGTACTCACCATCTTGCTCAGCTTGCTTTTGAGTTTGTTTGAACTGATGTCGTTGAACAGTACATTGTTCGATATTTGTTTTCATGTGTAACAAGTTTGATGGGATCAATATTGCTATTCAGAGATCAAATGGATTGCTTGGATTTTTGAATTAAAAAAGTTATACGCTTCTTTGAATAGAAAAATGCCTACAAAATTACTTAAACTATGTTGGTTATTCGACCAATGCTGAACCAAATGCCACGGGTTGCTTTGTGGAGCCAAGCATTAACCTGTCAGCCGGTATTGTTGTTCCACTAAATCAAGTTCAAATATAGCCTTTTGTTTGTGGGTCGTTAATGATCAGCGCGTGGCGCGTCTGTGTTTTTTCTTAGTTATTAAAGTCCCTGGCTAGGTTCATTGTCCTCTGATTGAATTTATTCTTAAATTTATGGATGGCTCTGAGTAGCATCAGTCTACACTCCGAGTACAAACAAGTTATTAACATTGTAGATTTGTGTGTTGCGCTGGGGATCATCAAGTCATCCCACATTCACTGTTGTTCATAGTCTAGTTGATTTTGCTCCTTGCTCCTTAAAAAACTTACTTTTGAGAAGTCTACTACACTGTCACTCACTCAGACAGCCTTTAAACTTTGTACAGGGTAAACAACTAGCATTATATACAGCCGAAGGCTGGTGGCTACGTTGAAACTAAATCAACAAAGAAAAATTGATCTGGGCCTATGAACTGGACTTTAGAATTTAAAGGGCTTACATTGGCTATTGGAGCGTTCTATGCTTATCTGTGCTCAACAAGTGAGGGTAAGACACAACATCTGTGTGTCACTTCTTTTTGTTTATTGTTTATTAATTATTATAGGTTATACTCCGTTCAAACGGAATATATTTCTGTTGAGGAGTTCTGTTCATAGAGATTGAGTCAGTTGGCGAAGCCAAGTACTCAAAAAGTTGGTTGTTTGTGGACTTTAGACCCCCTTCTTGATGTTTTGATGATCAGTGCATGTGCTTGGATTCATGGATATATATATAGGTCAGTGTGAAGCAGAAGAGTGAATTTTATTTGTCAACCAAACACTTGTGGTGATATATTGCTGTGTTTGCCTTTCAATGTGCTTCTTGAAGGATCCACTCTGTTGAAGCACTCTTGGGGAGTTTCTAGGTTGGCGAACCCAGAAGAATAGTGATAGCATTATGCTTGATTAACCGTTGGAAATTTGTTTCAGATATGAGACCCTTATGGTCTATTAGTCTTCGATAGCTTTATCTGGATGTGAAATGTGTTCAGACCTGAACTGAGATAATTCGTTGTGACCCATTTATAGGAATTAGACTATGCAGCTAAGTCATAAATATTGGTGATTTTGGTTTTGAATGATCTCTTGCATGAATGGTACTTCTATGCTTTTTGGTATTTTGGGCAAACAAAATATATTGCATGCTGGACTATTCATTTTAAAACTTTCTATATTGCTGGTAAATAAGCTACTTCAATGTATGTAATGAAGCTTTGATGTCTTTGGGTGCGCGTCATCTTTTTGGAGCCACAAATTACAATATAATATTAATCAATGTCATTTTCTGTATATCATCATTAGATTAAGTTCATTCTTATCTGTAGACTTTGAGCCAAGCTAATCGATCACACTGCAGAGGGGGGTCTATAATATAAATGTATCATTGCCAAGACAAGAATGTGAGGGCGAATGTGAAACTCTCTGAAATATTTACTATTGTTATATCTCACAATGGACTGGAATGTTTGGCTTGATTATGTTATGATCCTCAGTTGACAGTTTGACAAAATGCTACACCAAGTACTGTCGCATCAGTTTTGCATTTTACTCACAAGTAGTCATGCTTTTGAGGCGAAGCATGCTGCTGCATGGTCTCCTTTTTGTAGACATGGCGTCGTTTCCTTTCATGCTGTCAGATCTTGAGAGATCTGTACTCTGTAGACTGAAAACATCTAGACTTCATGAGAATTTGTTCACAGTGGAATGCGATGTGGCCTAGATCGAGCAGTGCAATAGCTGATATTATTTTTTAAGGTCCTATGCCGTAGGGTGGCTAATAAAAAGCAAAGTAGATCCTATCGTAGGGAAACATTGGATGCTTGTTAAACTTTGCGCTTTTATGCCAAATACGTTTTTAAATACATTTTAAGATATTGGGAATAGGTTTAAATTTTTGCACCAATCATTGTAGGGCCATACAGAAACGTTTAAAATACTTAATTCTTATGAGTCTAGCACTAAATTTAAGAGGCGCTAAATTTAAAAGGCACTAAATTTAAGAGGCATGGGAATTATGTGAAACTCTATGATTGCGAAGTCTGACTGATTTTGATAGGTAATAAATTACTGATGTTTATTTATAAGTATTTTTGCAGTGTGATGTATACCCTTTTTTTTTAAGGAACTACAGCCAGAATAATTTCCATATTATTAAATAATGTTTTCAAATGGCGGTTTGCCTGTGACTCGCCATTAAAATGTTCAAATTTTCAAAATTCATAACAGGTTCTGCCTTTAGCCGCCAGCTGTCATTGGTCAACGCAAATAGCATTTGATGGTGGTCGTCAACAAAGGAAGTTTACAGCGCCATCTATAAGCGAGTGATCCTTTAACAAAGTGCATGCTTGGTGAATACTAATCTCAGTGGCCTGATTGGCTGGTCCATATATCACAATTATCAAACCGGGTCAGATAGGTCATGTTTGACTGACAGTGGCGTTTATTTAGTTCACCGATTATTTAATGAGACTAGCTTTAATGCGGTTCCCTATTAATTAGGCTGTTGCTGCAGAGATTGACACCGATTTGCTGGATGATAGGTTTCTTCAGGACATATTCTAATCTACAGTTAAACACAAAATGTGCATTAGACATTTGGAACTGTTTCGTTGTAATTTGAGCAGTAGGAATAATGAAAATGTGCTCCTTTCCCGGTCGTTGGTTTTGTATTGGAGGGAAAGGGAAAAGTAGCCCTTCAGCACCCCAGCAGTCAATGTACATTTTGTTGTGAAGATGAATAAAATTATTATTGTTAAATGAGGTCAGAAGGTTAGTGCTCAGTTAACAGGAAGCCAATGAGGGTCACAGGCGTTGAACGTTAAACATTAAATGCGGCCTGAGGGTTGAGTATAAACCTGCCAAATCAGTGAGTTAGTAGATTTATGCTTGATTACAGGCTCGTTATGAAGGGATAGTCTCCTGTGTCAGATTTTATTGTATGCCGATTGCCTATAAAACTATAAATTGTTGCCCGCTGCTGAAAAGTGTTCAGAATTTTTCAATTTTAAGTTGCAGTGCATTTGAATAGGAATTTATGTCCAAAAGCACTGTTATGCCTGTGATTAACGACTGGTTAAGAACCATGATTAATGGACTAGACATCTTGTTTACCTGAGCTATTAATAGTTTTCAATCAAGCCAGTCAACCATTTTAATTAATTCCGGTGATCAAGTTATTCTAGTTAAACTGACTGACCCTCAAAGCTGTGACTTCAGCTTATCAATTGGTTCAGGTTAGTTTATGTGTTGGGTAGGCTGGCAGATCTATTGCATTTCAGCTTAGATTGCATTACTATATCTTCAATATGGAACAAAACACAGAACTTGTTGTCAAGTTACACAGAGTGCCTATTTACCCCACAAGGGGTTAGCCCATTTGATGGATTTTGGGCCAAGGGCCCATGAATAGCAGCGCGGTGCTAGGTTGAGTTATTCGCTGAAACATAAAGATAGCTTATAAACAACTTCTTGTTTCTTCAGCCTCTTATCAGGCTGTTGTTCCTTGCAATGTTCAGCTTGCACTCCCTGTTCTTGGACTTTGAGCGCTGGTGGTATGCATGACCTGATTCTGGTTTCTAGAACTTGTTGTATCAGTGCTGTGAGAGTGAAACGTGTGTGACTAGGTAATTTTTCGCTAAAGTAGAAAATTCAGTTGTCCAGCACTTTGAAAAATACTTCTTAGATGTTCGAAATTTATCAAGATATGAGCTGCTACTGAAGAAATGCAAATATTTTAAAGCACACAAACTGCATTTATTCAAAAACTGAATTTGAGCAGGTGATGCGATAAAAGCAGGGTATTTGCAAGTACTTGATGACTAATTTTCTTTGACTTGAAAAATTAGTAAACAATGCCACAAGTCTGGATCAGCCTGTATTTTTGTTAACTATAGGTCTCCTAAATCTAGGCGTCAAACCCAATCCACTAAGCCATCCCATCTCTAGCTTTGTTGATTTCCAGCCGTCTCACTCAGAATGGCCTCACTTCACCTGCTGGGGCCCGTTATGCATAGCATGCAGCGTTTGGTTGGTCAGAGTTCTTTGTAGGTCAAGGCTAAACGTGCGGTCTCTGCTGCTAAAGGGCATGTTTACAGATTTGTACTGCGCATATGTTTACATAATACTTTGTGTTTTGCATTCAAATATTTAGTACTTATCTTATATAAACAATGCCAGCCAATCAATCGTTAATGCTTTAAAGGCTGGTTGCTAGACTTCGATTTGAAGTGCGATTTTATTTTGTAGTCCGAATTATCCAATGAAAATATATGAAAGAATTGT
>JAQIWG010001724.1:0-23109 GCA_034695025.1 Chamaedrilus cognettii | reverse complement strand
GCGATTGAGTGAAAGACCCCTTTGATGTGCCATGTCTTCAAGCATTGTGAAGTCACGAGCTACCACCCTGGCCTCACTGCCCATACCAATGTCATCCAGATAAGCAACGACCATCTCAGAAGCAAGAGCATCAAGGATATCGTGTATGGCCAAGCAGAAATATCGAGGGCCTAATGGGTCGCCTTGCTGGGCGCTCTCTTCCGAATCGAGGTAGATTGGTCGTCAATAGTTTATTCCCTAAACAACTCAATTATTATAGATTTGAACCAACGCTTCAAAATCAAAATGGCGGAGCAACAACGTAAATACAATTAAATATTTTAAATAGTATAAATCCCATAATTGACCTAAAGCAATAAAAAATCAGAGTTATAAGATGCACAGATTGTACCGCGAACGCCTATCATAATTAGCATGACATAAATCGTTGATTAAGCCTTGGATCGCAGTCAATTTGAGCTCGTTAAATTGGGTGCATAAATGCTTTCATTGTGTTCGTGCCCGGCGTATGTTCTTACAATTAGCCTAACTTAATCTTATTTAGGACTTGACCTGAAGAGATCCATGTACGCGATTAATTTTTGTATCTGTAGTAATTTTCCAAATTTGCCTAAATATATAAACTATCGAAGATTGGCATTCCAGCTATTTTATTCCAGCGGTATTTTGTATTAATCCTATATATATGATTTGCTTCAGAGTACGTGTATGTTTCCGCCCAGCCGTCAGTGGTTCCTGTGAGGTAGGAATCTCAACCTATCTGTGATCATTAAATGTTTTGTACCGTATATGTATTATTTTTTATATATGCAGGAAACGATTTTATTTTGAACCTTTGCTTACAATTATTTTGGGCAGGTAATTATTTGATCGCATTAAATCCTGCAATTTGATGCAGCCTTTAATATATGTATTCTTGTCTTCTTCTTTGAATTTGTGTGCTGTAACTTAGCTGCTCGTTGCAACACTGAATGTGCTCATTGCAGCTACGGCTACAGTGGGGGCTACGCCACTGTACAGCCTACTTTGGATGCAAGCGGCTATGCTGCCGCCCACCAGCCTCAGTATGCTGCTCAACCGGCAAGTTCACCTTTCTGCATAATGTATCACCTGATATTTTTTGTTTATAATTTTTTTTAATTGCTTCAGACTGTGATGCTACATACCTGGTAACATATTGTTTTAAGCATTATTAAGCGCCTGTAATTTTCATCACAAGCCGAATGATCAAGTCGATACTGTAGCCTATAACTATTGACTTATGACCAAGTGTCTTTTGATTTTTCTTCAACTAAACTACTTTCAATTTTCTTGTTTTTGATAATTTGTAAATTATAGTTTGAGCAAGTTACCCTGCTGCAGTGCTGCTGCTATCTTTTGATGGTACGGTACTATGTTCTCATTGTCTGTCATTGTGATTGGTAGGCTGCCGGCCAGCCCCCATCCCAGCAGCAGCAGCAACTTGCCGCAGCAGCCGGGGGCCTCTACAGCCAGAGCTACAGCAGCTATGAGGCAGCTGCTGCTGCAGCAGCAGCAGCACAGTACCAGCCCCCCCCCGGTACATTGAATCTAAACTCATGAAACTCATAACTCGTTATACCTTAAGCTCGCTACGGCACTATCTGTAACTGCATTCCTTCTGCACTTGAATGGGCTTTGATACGTGAACATGAAACCCTCTAGGCAGGGAAACAAAGAATCGGCTCGCAGCCCAGAGCTCCCCGGATGAGTCGTTAAAGGCAACTAAAGAAGGGCAAGTGGTTCTGTTCCGGCTCTCTTGCACAGAACCGGACTATGATAGTATTTGGGCTACATTCCTAACTGCACACTACACAGCTTTATCCCTGAACTACAAAAAACCCCTCCCAAAAAAAAAACAACTTAACAATAATGTGATAGTAATCGCTTGCGGCAGGGGGAGCGGCGGCTCAGTCACTCGCAGCTGCATATGCCAGCGCCACCGGCGCGGCGGCCCCTGGGGCCGGGGGGGGAACGGTGGTGAGCGGAGCCTACGGTGGCGCTCCCCAGGTAGCAGCTACGACATATGCCACGTCGGTGAACGTGTCGGACCCGGCGGGGGGGCAGGCCTACGCACAGCAGTACGCGCAGCAGGGTGGGGAACTGTCTCAA
Organism: Chamaedrilus cognettii; assembly: GCA_034695025.1. Taxonomy (NCBI): domain Eukaryota; kingdom Metazoa; phylum Annelida; class Clitellata; order Enchytraeida; family Enchytraeidae; genus Chamaedrilus; species Chamaedrilus cognettii. The sequence continues at coordinate 20,979 of JAQIWG010001724.1, read as the reverse complement.
ACTGATTGTATTCAAAATTTGGTATAAACGCGCGAGAGATATGATTGAGATGTTCTACACAGTGGAATGTGTTTGATACAGAACCAACAGACTGACTCACAGCACTGAAGCTTGCCAGTCAATACATTTAGATGCCCTTATGATATAGCTGCGCGTGTACAATTCAGTTGATTGAAAGATAATCAAATTAGCAGTAAAACATTCAGCAAATATACCCACTCAATCAGACTGTATTAGTGTAAAAATTTAACCAGTCTTCCATGCCGGGCAATTAATCATTAACTGAATCAGTTTTAAAATATATCTTCTGTATTTTAAAATGTATTTTTTATTTTCAGTGCCATTTATTGATTATTTTTGTTCTTCTGTTGCAGCATATGCGCAGGCAGCTGCGGCTGCAGCAGCACAGCAGCAGCAGTCGGTCGCCGCACAGCAGCAGCAGCAGCAGCAAACGCTCATCTACGGACAGCCCCCTGGATCGCAGCAGGTCGTCTACCTCCAGCACCCCTCCGCCGCTGCGGGGGGCAGCGCGGCACCCCAGAGCGTAATCTACGGCCAGGCGGCCACGCAGGCCCCCCAGCAGATCTACGGGCCCCCTCCCGGCGTCACCCTCGTCCAATCGGCTCTCCAGCCTCCGCCGGGCTCCGGTTATGGGCCGCCCCCCAGCCAACAGCAGACCTATCAGCAGCAGGGGCTGGCCGCGGCAGTGGCCGCGCAGCAACAACAGCAGGCTGCGGCTGCAGCGGCCGCGGCCGTGTACGGGCAATTGGCCCAGCAGCCGAGCTCGCAGATCTTCCTTGGGCAGCCGTCAGGGTTGGGGCAGCTTTCTGCGGCGCAGGGGGGGGGCCTGCCCCCGCAAGGTTCGACGGGGTACTTGGGGGGGCTGCCGTCGGGTGCTCAGACGCACGCGCCGCCGAGGCTCATGTCGGATTTTGAGCTGGGGGGTCTTGGAGGAGGGCCGTCGGGCGGGGGAGGGCCGGGGGGCATCCCGATGGGGATGATGGGGGGCCTGAGGGGGCCGCCGGGTGGTGGGATGCATGGGGGAAACATGCCTCCCTTCCCCGGTACGATGAGGGGCGCTTTATTCTACACTTTATTTTTTTTGTTTTTTTGCTAAGTTTTTTAATTGCATGTATGCGGCCGCAATTGGAATATGTAGATTAGGGTTAGTTGTGGAATGGCTTTGGATTCGTATTGTGTATGTTCTTTGTTGTATTGGCGAAGTATTTGGATCATCGCATTAGATGCAGATTTTTTAACGATATTTTTAATTGTATATATGTCACGTGCGATGGAAGAAATATTGGTGTTATTCTTGAATTTTCTTATTAAATTGTTGTTGTAGGTTTGGGGAGACCTCCGGGCAGCCCGGGACCCTTCGGGTAAATCTAGCTTCTTTCTTTGGTTTGCATCTTTTTTCTGGCAAAGTCTCGGACCATTTATTTTGTACTTGGGGTAGCATACTTGTTAAATTTGTTTGTCACATAATGTGATACAGAAGTGTTCCTTAAATCCTTGGCTTTGATACGTTGATTTTTCATTTCTGTAGGATGTAGCCATTTGTAAAATATTGAAAGAAGATTTGAATAATGTTTAACTAGTTTAAAGAGCATATTGTCGTCAATTAATCTCTGTGTTTATAAATTGCATTGGAATTGATTTTCATTTGTATTTCGAGGTAGGGTACTATCCAAAAAAGTGAATCCAGTGTGTGGGCAGTTAGCTGCAGCGGAATTGTTTGGATGTAAGTGAATGTGAGCTGTTTTTAGAGTTGAGAATGAAAACGCTGATGGTGGTTTTTACAAGTCCTGAAACTGTTGCAGTAGTGAAGTCATAAATTAATGCAATTTGAGGTGTGACTAGGGAACTGTATGATTTGAGTTGAAACTAAGCACCCTAGTGACTAGTTCTAGGCTATTGAAAGTTAAGTTATCAAGATGGTTCATGTTGATAAGTCAAGCTCTAAATACGCTACCACAGTTTCTATGTAATTTTGAATTTAAAGCATTTCGCATGGAGCATTCGTGAGTTTACGTTGAAAATTTTAAAATGATGTCGTTACGTGACAAGAAACTCAACTAGGGTGTTAACATAAAAACCTTTGAGCGTTAAGTGTACACAAGATTGACTGGTTATGAACGCAGCTTTTGCTATATCGTGGTTCTTACAACTGAATAGCTACTAATACAGACACGTAGAAGCATGAACAATTTAGCATGATACATGGTATTAATGGTATATGAGTTCAGGCGTATCAACGATATGAAAATTCAAATCCGTGGAGGTCGTGCTAGGTTTTTCGTACACTCAGATATCCAATTTCAAATTTATAAAAGATGTATGACAGTGGTAATGTTGAAATGTGAAAGAGCAGTGAAATATTAGTTGTATTAATAGTCAGGATGGTATCACTGTGTATGAGGAGAGTTAAGGGCTTGACTGTAGACATTATCACAAAAATGTACGCGGCACACTGGCTCACAAATGTGCGTGAAGTGTGGTGTGTTAACTCGAAAGATAGGTTCTATGGGTCAATCAATCTTAGGCTAATAAATTAGTGGCGCAGTTTATTTTCAAGTGTTTGGTATGATACCCGTAGCCCTGGATGGTGTGTGTGATTACATTTAGCGTTATAATATCTCATTAATCAGAACTAGAAATTGCTAAGCAAGGTATTCATTATCTTGGTCAATAGTTATGGCTCAGTGGTTTAGTGGAGTGTGTACGTGCGTTTTGTAGTGGTTGTAGAAGTAGGATACTGTGAGCTAACATAAAATAGTTTTAAATACGCACAGTCAGTTTTTGACAGCCTATAAAATGCTCCGAGTGTGGTTTCATAAGATTTCACAGGCTGATAGGTCAACAGTTTAAAAAAACGTTTAGTTCTAGGAGGATTCTAGCTGCAGAAAGGTTAAGGTGTCTAGCTACAAGATATATGGGGTTTCCTCGTTCGTTACATGCCCGCTTCCCAGGAAACGCGGCTTAGGCGGCATGGGAGGCTAGAATAAGAACTGACTTGTTAAGGCAAGTTGGCACTAGCCAACACACCGCAAGCGCTGCTATCCTAGTCTGAGTCCATTGGTTATTAAACGTGTGATTGAAGGGCTGCCTAACATTCGATGCTTGGAACTCAAAGATATTTGAGGCAGGAATAAATTAACTCAAAGTTTGTTTACGGTGATAGTGACATCAAATGTTTGAGCTAAATTGTATTGCGTTGAAAGTTTCAGTCGTCGTGTTAGTGGTAAGTTTTATGCCAGTTTGGTCGATCAGCAACGACACGGATGCAACTGATGCGATGCTGCGGAGGGGGCGAGCGCGTGTTGAAAGTTTGCTTTGAGAGTGTGTGTCGTGTGTCTCCTTTCTTACAGTGGTCACGGAGGCAGGGCGGGCCCCATGGGCGACAGAGGGTTCGGTAAGTCCGACGCATAACGTCCGTCCTTTCTTCATTATAAACTTGATTCATAGCAGTGCAATGGCGTGGGGTGTATTGAAGTGTGTGCAAATATTTAATACGTGGTAAGAGTTGAATTGTCATGTAAATTTTTAATCTGATTCTGATGTGGTAAATTAAATGACTGACGCATGTTGAACCAATTGGAGGTTTGTGTTCATATTAAACTTTAATAGTTTGACCTAGAATCAATGTTGGCGTAATATTTAGGGTAGGCCTACAATTAAAGCTTTAAAGTTGGCGCTGTTGTAAAAGTTTATGCAGATTGTTACATGAACATGATTGGTATGTCAACATACCGTTGTTCAAAGGTAATTCTTTCTATTTGATTGCTTGTATCAAGCAAGTGATTAAATTTTGACTCGGTAGACTGCTGTGTCATTAGGACATTCAAAATACATCAATATTGTATTTACATTTAAGTTTTAATTGGTGAAATGTTATTTCACTGAGTGGATGGGATTTAGTTGGTTTGTAGTTTGTAAAATATGCTCAGTCATACAGTGAAATGTGTGAATATGGTTTAAAAAAAAATTCCAAGTTGCTGCATGGGTTTCCTTTTCGCCATCATTTGGTCGAATCGTCGAATTGTGCAATGAATTACCAAAATATACAGTGGTGTAATTAATCAATAGTGTTCTAATTAATGAGTATTTTGTCCATTATTAGTGTAAATCTGACGACGTACTGCATTTTTGCATCTGGCTACGTTGAACAAATTTGGCCATGATTGGTAGTTTCTAAGTGTATCGTTAGTTGTTTTTATGTACACTGAGGTTGCCAAGTGCAGTGGCTGTTAGGCTGAAGCGTTTCATGAGTGGCTTCTGGAGCCTTATCAGATAGTGCCTCTCTTAGTGTGGTTAACTGAATTTAAGTTTAAAATACAGAATTTCAGCTAAAAATACATTGGATATAGGTTGTACAAAGGGTTGTCACTGCTGATATAGTGTAGTCCAGCTGAGGTGAATGACTGACATAGCTAGCTGCAAACGTCAAAAGTGTTCTAGATAGATCTATGTCGAGTTAACACGTGGGTCATTTTCTCAGAAAGTTTTCATAAGGGTGCTGCGGCTATTGGTGATATAGCTGTAAAACATCATTTAAGAACATTAAAGCCTCTGTAAAAGCGCGGTGAAAATCAGAAAAAAGAAGTGCGTAATGGAGTATTGCATCAAAGTGATTGTGATTTTTCTCACTAGCGAAAATATTTTCATTGTGAGAGTAATTTGTATAGATTATATTCACGATTCAGGGACTGATGAAAGGCTTGCGATGTCTGTATTTGTAGATAGCTGAATGATATCTTTCAAGTTATGCGTTTGTATCAAGGGTCTTCATTTTGAGACGTTTCTTTAATCCCTGTAAGGTTCTATTTTCGTTGACGATTAGTGTTAGAAATAAAATTAGCTTTAAGATGGGCCTTGGTCGCTATATCAATTCCTTGTGGAAGAATAAAATTTGTAATTATGATAAAAGAACCAACATTAAGTCGATTTTTGGTCAACTTTGCGGTATGTATCAAAAAAGTTAGTATGTTTATCCCTTGATGAATAGAAAACATTTTTTAATTTGGCAGTCGAAAATTGACAATTAAAAAGAAAAGAAAAAAAAATTTGAACCATTGTCGCAGCTTTTTCTTGATAGTGTGTGGGGGCTGATTTCAGGCGGCGACAGGGGTAACTTTTCTGGCGGGGGGGGTCGCAGCGGGGGTGGCGAGGTGGAACTGAGGGTGAGGGACGACACGGTCTACATCCTCGGGCTGTCAGAGGGTGTGACTGAGGACGCGCTGGCCGATCTCTTCTCTGCCGCGGGCAAGATGAAGGTCAGCCGCCTCCATGTGATGTGATGATGTGATGATCATGATGTGATGACAATGTAATGTGCTAATTTTGTTGTTTACACATTGGACAAGATTTTGTTTAAAAGTGCACTGGTTTATTTTGAAGACGACTGACTTTTGGATAGACTTGCTTTCGATAGTGTGTGCAGCCTACTATTTGAAATTAAGCTGAAGATGTGATAGTTGTCAATTGGTACGGCCTTATTGTTAATCAAAGATATATTTATTGGGTATATATTTGTATATAATATATAATTATATTTATTTGACAAAATTTAGATCTTGAGCTGCTGATAAAATAGGAAATACGTTAGAAGTGAATTCGCGGTATGCTTGTGACTATTTTATTTTAACTTTGACTTTTGTTGGTTCCTACCTTGTACTGACTTCTAGACAAATTATTGCACTTGATATATGAAATAGTATTACTATGCTGTGTCGCGACGGCGCAGACGGACTTCCGTACGGGCAAGCCGCGCGTCTGGCTGAGTCGCGACCGCGTGACCAACCAGCCGAGGGGTGACGCAACCGTTGGCTTTGAGGACCCTCAGACCGCCGCCAAGGCCATCCAACTCTTCAACAGTACGCGCGGCGCTCTTTGTCTGTTTATTTGCTCTAGAAGCAATATGTTTGTAGAAAGAAGTATTGCAAATTAAAGTCGCAAGAAGAGTGGTTTCTTTTAGCGTGTCCAAGATGTTTTGGATTGTATACGTTTTTTATTGTAGAATTGCTTTTACTAATACTGTTTTTTGTTGTTGGACTAAATAGTTGTTGATGCCGTTTTCTAAATTATTGCTATTTTTGTCTCAGTGCAGTAGAAGTAGTTCTAAAAGAAAACCATCTCGCTTGATTTGTTTTAAAGAATAATAACTGTATTGTGATGGACGGTGGATGTATATTTAAGTGAGTCTTGTGGAGTAGTTTGATCTGATATTTTCATCACTTTTTTCTCAAGAAACTTAATTGTAATCTCATTGTGGGTTGTGAATTTCTTGATTGGATTATCACTGATTTAGTGTATTTAAATAAAAAAAACACACTGTATTTTTTTGTCGGGGTGCTCAGATAAGGAATTCCAAGGTCGTGCGATTCGTGTGGAGCTGGCGAGACAGAAAGTCTTCTCTGGCGACATGGGCCCGCCGGGAAGTACGTTTGAACTTGCGACATTTTCTATCGGTTGATTGTTTGATAGCGCTTGTTTTTTCTAGTGTAGTTAAACTTGCGACATTTTTTATCAGTCAAATGTTTGGTAATGCTTGTTTGTTCTGATATAATTGCTCTGTTGTTGGAGTAAAGATAACCTTGAAGGAAATTTTTTGAAGTTTAGCTGAACTTTGTTATATGTGACAACAATTTTGACATCTGTTTGATTTTGAGCTCGTTTAATTAACGAATTTGTTTGAGAGATGTTGTGACTCTTGGCTGGTTTCATCGTGTATGGTATTGTTCAGCACCGCAATTGGTTGTTTTTGTTATTTATAAACAGTGAGAAATGATCGCGGGGGGGGCGATGGTTTTGGGAGGGGCATGGGGGGCGGACAGAGGGGTCGAGGAGGAAGACTTGGGGGTAAGATAACCCCCTCGACTCAATCTGTGTACAGTATCTGTTTTATAAGAGTTTGTTAAGATCTGATTATTTAACAGGCTGGCCTGAGCTGTGCAGGGAATGTTGAACAATGTCTCGCTATTAAAAATCTACCAGTTAAAAAAAGCTCATGCCATATTTTTTCTTACTTATCCGATATATATGCAGTGCGTATCAACTACGGTAATATTTAAAGAGTCTTTGAGCCTTCTTAAGCTTGATGTGTGACTAGTTGAGGACTCCTGGTGTTTGCAGAATAATTAACGTTGTACACTACAGAGTTGAATCTACGTACACGAATGAAACACATGGTTGGTATTTCTAGATAAAACAACTCAGTGAGTAATTATGTCCTTGGTTGCAGGCGATGGACCGGACTGGATCTGTACCAATGGGTGCGTAATCAGGCGGTCTTCTTCCTTTTTCTTTTTAAATGTGTCGGATGATGATGCATGAAACTATGTATGAAGTGAATCATGCCCGTATAATGAACTATTTTTGTGCTAGCTGATGCGCATTTTGCAATTTCTATGTTTTCTTCTGTACTTTCTTATAAAAATGTTGCGACGAAAACCTGAAGTCCTGCAGACAAGAGAAAAATGAGAATAGAGTTCCTAGAGTGAGTCGTTAAAGGCGACTAAAGACGGGGTAGTGATTCTTTGGACTATAATAGTCGTAGTTCTAAACGCTGTCTTTAAACCCTAAATCACCCAACTGCGAATGCAAGACTATATCACATGTTCTTTAAATCCGATGCTGAAAGGAACGCCCTTGAGCTCTTTGTGCTGCTAGCTAGCGTTAATGTTGTGAAGTTCCGTGTGCTTGCAGGCAGTGCAAGAACAGGAACTTCTCGTGGAGGACCGAGTGCAACCGGTGCAAGATGCCGAGGGAGGGGGGCGACTCGCCCGACAACGGGGGGGAGCCCCATGATGGACCAGGTACGCAGGGGGGCAGGAATTTTTTGACTCTGTGGCTGTCTTCCCTGTTGATAGATTTTGAAAGATCTTAGGGCTCTGGTTGAAAGGAAACCCTATTTTCTTGTAGCGCACGCAGTGACCGCAGCATATTTAGGCTTATAGGAGATTTATTGTACGGTTCATTTGTTATTTTTAAAAGTTTGTTTATATATATATCTTTTTCAGCGTTATTTTCAGACTGTCGTACATTTAATTTGACGTAGTTCCTTTGGACTGAATTAATCTAATTTTCAGATGTTAATAGTTACGACTGAGCTAATGTTTTTTTTTCTTTTAGAGTACAAATTTCAGCTGATACATTGACAATATATAGATTTTTGCTTAGCCAATCATTAATCTACTTGATGGAGATTTATTTGTTTCTTCGTACTTTCAGAATGTGCTATGTTTTGTCTTTTTTCTCTGGTGCAGGTGGTCAGAATGGATTTGGACGAGGTGGGGGGGGTCCCAGGGGGGGTGGATTTATGCGAGGGGGGCGCGGCGGGGGAATGTTCCGCGGGGGCATGGACCGGGGGGGGTTCAGGGGTCGCGGGGGCTTCCGGGACGGGTGAGAAATGCTGCCTTGTTTTGTGTTTGGTTTTTTGTCTAAATGCTGCCATTTTTTGTGTCATCATGGTTGAAGCCTTGAGTTTTATAATTGTACGATGTATTGATAATGAATCTGCTGCTCTATAATAAGTTTTGATCACTGCTGTAATCAAGTCTCACTTGGATAGCCTATTGTTTTCTGCTGTTTCACAACAAAATAGATTTCGCAAGAGATTATTGTGTTGGGACATTACAATCAACTCTGCAACAGCACAATTAATCATTTTATCATTATAGATAATTGTGTCATAATCTTGAAAGGCAATGATTTTGAAAACATTCCATTCAGACTTGACCTTACTGCTGGTAGAAACTTTGACCATTAGTACGGTCAGCTGACTGGGTACTGGGTAGTGTTTTTTGACCAACTGTATTTCTACTTGCTGTATAGTAAGCCGCGTGCAAGTTATTCTGGTTTGTTCTTTGCTCTTGTAGGGATCGAATGGAGAGACGTGGACGCCCCTACTGAGACCGGCCTGTGCATAAACCGCTCGCATAGACTGCTCGCATAAACTGCTCGCATAAACTGCTCGCATACTCTTCTGGCACAAGCTGGCTGATGGATTGTGTGTTTGAGCGACCGTGTTATAGATAAACTACAGAAAAACGATTCCATTGACGGCGCTGAGGACCAGGGCTAAGTTTGGCAGGCCTAGTACGCCAAAAATGATGGTTAGATGCAAATATTGTGCTCTTGATTTGGAAGGAACGGAAAGATGTAGCATTACATGTGAAAATCAACCATGGTGGCTCAACGTATGCCGTTTTAAAGGCTGAGCAGTTGCACTACGCCTGTTTTAGATGTAGAAGACGTAACGCTACGCGTGTTTTATGAGGGCTAAACTTGAAGGACTATTGATTTTACATGAAGAGAAAGTTTTCTAGGAACATGATAAACAATTCATGCGAACAAGTAATTTAGTTAAGTATATAGTGTAATACTGTGCTGCGGTATATGACAGTTTTGTTTGCTCCACAGACATCCATCAGAATAAAAATATATTATATTGCGATAAAATTGCAGGATGTTTGTGTATTGTCCTCGTTTTCCATCTTTGAGCTTTCTGAATATAGCCAACCTTCCGTTGAACCCGTTTTAGCGTTCTGTTTTGCAAAGGGAACTGAAGTTTGACGTTGTTCCAAAGTAAATTAAAAGAAAATGTAATTCAGGCTATTATACTTTGTTTTGCTTTTTCTATACAATGAAAAGTTAACTTCGGAAACGTTTCTTAGAAATGTCAATTATAAATTAATTTTTTTCTAAATCATTTATTGAATAAAAATACAGTCAAAATCTAAAATGCAATAGGCTACGACTGTAATGCAAAAAAACATATAAAATTTAGCAGGGAAATTATGTCATTCACCCCATCCCACCCACCCCCCCCCCCTAACAAGGGGCTTATCAGCATGATCGTTGATGGTGGGGTCACGTGGATTTCTTCTCAATATTCTCGAGAAGACGTCTTCTCTTTCGTGCTGAGCGAACGGGGGGCGGGGGCGGGGGGGTGTAACAACCTCTTTGAAAGTTACTTCAATACAATAAATGCCTGAAATCTTTGAGTAACTTTATCAAAACAGCACCAAATTTTTTCGGAGGCCATTCTTAACAGTGCTATTTATTATCCAGACAAACTCTTGATAAGGACAAGGCAAAACCACGCCGAAAATGCCTAATTTATAACGGATACGCGCGCCACCGTCCCAGAGCCGGCTATACGCCCCTGCTCCTCACACTGACACGCGCAGGGCGGATGGCAATTAAATGGTTCGTCCGGAGTTGGCGGCACGCGTGTCGAGACGATTAGATCAGTGGTCAAGATGGAACGCTCTCTCCCTCTCATTCCCCTTTCTCGCTCTCCACGGGTCACTGCGACCGGCGCCCTATCGATTGAGAAGGGACCGCAGTCATAGACAGATTAGATGGGGCCGGAGAGGGGGTGGGGGCATACCATCTCCTCTTTGGTTCGAATTTAAATAAATTTTAAGCAGTAGGCCTAATTTGGGTGATAAAAAATTTCCAATGCTAATGCGTGTTTCGAAGGAGTTAGCGCCGTTATTTGACTATGAAACAAGAACATTTGTCACAGCTTCAAAAGCACCTCTATTTAATTAATATATTTAAATAAAAGTTGAAATGATAAATTGTAATGGTAGAGTATAGCCTATAGTTTTTTTATGAACTTGTAACAATAAGCAGTTCTACAAACTACACTCTGGTATGGGTTAATTAGAGGCCGTGGTGGCAGATTATCACTTCCTGTACAGAAACAGCCATGTGTGTGGGTTGCTATTAATTCTCTACTGCAGGCCGTAGGCTGACATTGTATAGATAGAAGCTTTCTATAGTAATGCATTATAATGCATGTGTTCAGTTCTGGGAGGTCCAGCCTCCGGGCCACTTGGCCGACTATATAAGCTAGAACTTTTACATTGAGAGAACTGCTATTACAAAAACAGCCTGTTGCTATGCTCGAAAATTCAGCTGTGATAGACTTACCATATTTGTGTGAGTTGAAGTTTTGATTATTCCCATATTAATAATAGAACAATAATAGAAGAATCAATAGTCGCTCTGCAGATAAAAGAAGTCAAGTCTTCAGATTCAACTTTTGCACAATCTCTCGCCACTATCAAATATGAAGACCCCCTCCGGTTGATCAAATTTCTCGGGGCAACTCTCCATCCGTCAGAACGCTCCTGATGCGCCGCTGCACGCAGTCATTGGCGAGGCGCGTCCGCGGAGAATTGATCGTAGCGCGCCGCGTCACGGAGAGCGGTCCTCTAGGGGCGGGAGAACAGCGCGATACAGTAAGTCGACGAGCAAGCGGGAGCACACGTCTGTCTCTGTCTGTAAATCTGTCTGTCTGTCTGCCTGTTTGTCTATCTGTTTCTCCAATCGTGCGCTGCCTAAGATCTCTTAGGGGTTTGAGGATCGTGTGGGCCTGCACAGCAACAACGACTATGATATGCAGTTCGGTTCAGCGCGTAGAGGCCAATCAAAATATTAAACTCACCCGGGGAGCTCTGGGCTGCAAACAATTTTTGCTTTGCCAAGATAACTAGAGGCATCCCTCACTCTTTTACCCCATCGCTCTTTACTTCGTCGCTCGCTGTTGACTAAGTTCACTCCGTCAGTAGAGTGATTCGCCGCAGACACGAGCTACATGTGACAGTAGCGGTAGTACGCCGCGAAGACAGTAGGCCTACACTAGATAACGCGCTTCTAACGACCGCAGTCCGTGCCGACACGACTGCCGCGGCACCGCTGTAGCCTATATGTATATAGTGTACATGCAGCGAGAATAAACGGAGACGGATCGATGTGTGCGACATTGAGCTGAGAGAGAAGCGCTACGTGCATGGTGCGAGTGTGAATATACATGAATGCTGGCATGCGGGTAACAGTGAACAGTGGAGTGTGAGGTGCGAGAGAGACTGCAGGGCGAAAGTTGAGGTTTCCTCTAAGCTATAAAAAACGAAAACCGGCCGAAAAAGAGGCCAGCGCGTGATAGTAGCGGCTGCTACACTATGTACGTACGCCGTGCGTGGGATATAAAGTAGCCTGTACGAATAAAACTAGCGACATTCGCTGATTCAGAACTGAATGCTCAGGCTATATAACGTAAGTGAATTGTATTTTGACGTTTTTTGCAATAATTTTTATGACCTCATGCGGGCAACAAGTAAATAGCTACATTTATACATGCTTAGGCCTATAGCTTGCAGGGCGCGATATTTGATGGTCACAACTATGCGATATAGTCGACTAAGTCCGTAGTTTGTCCAACACACCAAAAAATAAAAACTTTTCCAGATATCTCGCCGCATCGTGTTGCCGTACACGTATTTGTCCACATAGTTACAGGCCAAATATCTGAGTGCAGCTTATATCCACAAATCGTTTACCCGGCGCAAGTCGAGCAGGGAGGGCGCGCTGACAGCTGACTGCGTGCTGCGCGGTGACTGCTGCGGTCCTGGAGCAGAAGGACCACTGCGGCGTATATTCGCTGCGTGAAGGCATCTAGAGATAGGCAGGGGCCGTCCACACAATCACCAACTGATGCGCGATTTTCTGACCTGGCGGCGAAACATCGTTATGACTTCTCGAGCCAGCGATGGTAGCAAATTTGCAAATACTCTTGAATTATTTCCAGTTTCAAGATTAACACTCGAGTGCAAGTGAGTTAGGCTACAGTTTAATGATTTAAGAAATCGACTTTAAAAGCTTTTAGTGAATGAATTGACGAGTACATATGCAGTCAATAGTGTTAGGCGTGCCTCGTTGCGTGAAGTAAATTTTTCACCTTAGACAACATCAGTGTTTGTCAGTTCGTTTGAGTGTACGCCTTTATCAATCAGTAATACGACGCTTCTTTGATTCCCGGTCGCACCTCCATGCGCAGACTGTTGCTAACGTCGCTCCATGCTGTTACAACAGCAGCAGCAGCAGCAGCAGCAGCAGCAGCAGCAGCAGCAGCAGCAGCAGCAATAGCAGCTGTCAATCTTTCCGCAGCGACGCTTCACGTTTAGAGCAGCGAATGGCTCTCACACCGACAGCGCGTTAAACTCGCGCACGATACGCGTACTAGTCACGCGCGGCGCACACACGCGCTGCATTGCAGGCATGCACACACACGCGCTGCATGGCAGGCATGCACACACACGCGCTGCATGGCAGGCATGTACACACGCGCTCTTCATAGCACCGCGGCGCGAGGAATTAGAAGGAAACCCGATAGACTGAGCCGCTTGCACGGTCGACAAGGGCTGGGATGCTCGCTGGAATGCTTTAGGTACGCAAATTTGTTAACTTGAATGAGTTGGCATTTGGTCGCAAAAATTGAAATCGGACTAACTGGCGTTCTAGAATGTGTCTAAAGTTGCCGACTTAAAAGTTGACGACTGGCTAGCCTATTTAAAAGCTGTAGACCTACCTCATTGTCTACATCATTAGCCTATGAAAACTATTCAGTTATTTGACTCTGAGCCAGCTCTAATCATGCCGATTCAACGAATAGCCAAGCATGAAATCATTAGACATTGCTGCGACTGTTAGCCATTACAGGTGATGAATAGCAATCTATTAATAGCGCGATAGCCTAAAATTTGCCAGTCCTCTATTGGCCTAACGTGAGCTCAAATCTCTTGGATGCCGCGCATGCGACGGATGACACAAAGCAGAGAAAATGACTGGCGTGAAATCGGATGCGTCTAGGCTATATGACGTCATGACGAACGTTCAATTGGATGCCGCTAGACCTTATGACGTCGTCGAGACAAAGAACGGGGGCGCGCTTTGTGCCTCGGATGAGTCTACGCTCGACGATATTCCTTGTCTCGAGGATCACGTTAAAAACAACGAGAAGAACACTGAAGAGAGGAATGCATTGACTGGGGAAGAGAAGCCGAGGTCTAAAAAGCGCAACAAAATCGAAGCGAATTCAGCTTTCGACGGCAAAGCACACGCGTCGGAAAAAATGGTGAACAAGTCTGAAAATGGTACAAATAAGTGCAGCGGAGAGGCCCTTGAGACTAAAAGCGACTGCATTGCTTTGATGAAGATACAAAACAGTAAAAAGGCGAAAACTGAACTCGGAGGCAGGAGACAAAGGAAGGCAGAAAAGGAAACGTTAGTTTTTAAACCGAACATCGAAGATGGGGGAGAAATTCGAGCGCAAGAAAATGAGATTGTGAAATCTTTCGAACAAAAATCTCTAACTGGAACGAACAACGTCGTTAAGCTACTAAAATCGTCCGCAACCAAAAAATCCAAAAAGTTCGAAAAGAAACCTAAAACGAAATCGCCCACTGCTCCCAGCAGCCTGAAATTGAATGCAGACCACAGCTGCGACAAAAACCTCGGAGAAAACGCGATCGCCGAATTAACAGATGTGTTGCTAGAAGTAACGTGTGGCTCCGAGAACGCAAAGCTTCGTCTGCGAGACATGGACCGCGGCAGCAGGGGCTCCTGCGTGCTGTACGGGGGCGCGTGGATCACCCCCAACAGGTTCCAGACGCTGAGCGGGAGGGGCAAGGCTAAGGACTGGAAGAGGTCCATCAGGCACCACGGCAGGTCCCTCAAGACGCTGACGAGCGATGGACTGATATCAGTGACGCCAGCGCTGTGTCTGTGCGAGAAATGTGACGTCGTACAGGTAAGATTCAGGGTTAGGCCATTCCTTAATTTTACACTTTGGGAAGTGACGTTTGGATCGAAAGGGGCAGACGAAGGAAACTAAGTTTATTTTTCGTGCCAAAGTCGTCAGCGGGGAGGGGGGGAGGAGAGTCTTAAGGAAGTATTTCTGGCGTTCCTTAACAGCGCAAATTTATTTTTGAGGCCATTGTTAACGGAAATAACATCATATTTGTGTGTGCATGCCTAGCTCACTGGAGACCTACTGTGAACTGAATATTAGTGTTGAGACGAATGGAGAAGGCTAACATACAGTGTGGAAGCGAACACAAGTGAACTGCGCAAGATAACCGACGCGTGATTTTGAAATATTAAATTGAGTGTTTCAGAAAAAATCTCATCTCAACCGAAAGTCGTAAGGATCTAATCTCTGAGCCATTAGGCAGCCAATAGCAATCTTAATCATGTGTAGTTGTTGTTCTTTTCCGCCCTGCTGCACAGCATGCAATGCTTATAACTCATTGTGAACGCAGCAGCGCTCGACCGGCCTCCAAGTCTTACCGCATACTGTTGCGGCAGGTTCGACGTACTGTCGTCGGACTACATCGTGTGCCACATGCCCGGTGTGCTGCTGCACCGTGTGCCACATGCCGGCGCGTGCGATTGACATTAAATATTTAGCGCTGTTCCCGCTCGCTCCTCAGTCAGTGACGGTTCCAGAGGTGGGGGGGAGGTTAAGCCCCCCTGTATGGGTTTCAAGCCGCTCCAGTTGATTTCTGCAAGAAAATTTAAGTCAAAAATTTACATTCTAAATTTTTTATTTGGGGGTGTCAGGCTGTTCTGATTTTTAAGCTCCCTCAGTTAAATGAAGGCAATTACTTTCAAGCGTTTGTTAGTTTTGTCATGAAAATATCTGAAATGCATGTTTTATTGTCAAAAATAAGGTATAAAATGAATATGAAGTGTAAAGAATGCTTATCTATGTGTATCAGGAGCCATGTATATAACGCTAGAGAGGTCAAAAGTTTTGCTGGGGTGCGGGGGTACGAGCCTCCCCGCTCATGAGTTACCCTCGGAATGAAAAAATGTCTCTCAGAGGGCGCATCCAAGACTACGGTACCGGCCAGGGACGTAAACTCTCCTGAACGTTTCGTTCCGTAGCGCCACTGCGTTCACTCGTTCACTCGGTGGTGGACGATAAAGACGCGGCGCCAGCGATACGACGCACTACTAGGCTATATTACCCTCACTCGCTCATCGCTCACTGTGACTGCGTGCACGGGCGGCGTCAGCTAGGCGGCTCGTTCGTAGTATAATATCCTACATGCATTCCCCGATATTATGCGCGTTGTATGTTGAAGCGTGTAGCCTATTAAAGTCGGGGCTATTATTAGTGCTTGAGAAGGAATCGCATGCGGATATGAAGAGAAGGGCTGAAGATCGGATACGGTGGAAAGTTTGGACACCAAAGACCTGCCATGTGGCAGAGCAATGAAGAGAGAGAGAGATTGTTAGCGCGCAGTTTTGCACGAGATTTACACGAGAAACACGCATCCGTGCGACTCGGTGCGAGTTTAACACGAGAAAGGAGAGAGTTGTAAATAAAAATGGGTAGCCTGTACATAGGAGATGTCCAGCTGTAAACACCTCATCAATGTGTCATTGTTAACAAAGAACAAGCGCTGTTAACTGTTAAGAATGGTCTCACAAAAAATGTCAGTAGCGTCCCGTGTGCTGATCCAAAGATCGAGCCAGGCCAGCCACAGTATAGTGATCCTACTACTTTTTCGTCTCAAATATGCCCTGTGCTTTTACTTCGAATTTATATTTATAATAATAAACAGAGTTCTCAACAGCTCAGACTGGCTGCATCCTCACCAATCGACTTTCGGACGCGAAACGATGAGTTGTCTTCTGATTATATCCTACACCGGCAGCAGTCAGTGGGCATGCGTAGTCAGCAGTCACGTGATCGTGACGCCCCCGGTCACATGACGGACGCGGAAATTAGAACGTGTCGTCGTTGAAGCGCGTGCTGCCGTCAAGAGGACTCGAATGAAGGGGGGCGCGGAGGGGTCAGGGGGGGTCAGGGGAAAGACGCATGGAAAACCTAATATATATATGGCTGATTGCAGGGGCGGAGAGTTAATTACTCGCCATTGTTCGCGATGCGTTTTAAATCTGGTTTAGTGAAGGGGCCCGTTAGGATTATTTCAAATGCGTATATTATATATTTTTTAATCAAGCTCTAAAGCTTGTATTTAAACATAGGGATTCGAAACGTTGCGATGCTGAAAGTAATCGTAGATATAATTTGAATATCTCAGAACTTGATGGCATAAACTGAGCCTCTGTCGAGGCGGGTCGCTTAGTCCGCCAATATCAATGGCGATAACGATAATTGCATTTTGTTTGAATTTTGATGAGGCTAAGATTCAGACAGGTTAAAAAGACTACTGTGCGTTGCGTTTCTCTAAATTTGTGCTTGTATAAAATCCAGTTTGAAGCTGTCATTGTCCTTAGACTGCGATGCCGTAAGGACTGAAATCAAAGAATACTGTACAAGAACTGAAAATAGGCACGTCGCTACCAAGCCGTCGCGCTCTTACGACTTTTTCTTCTGACACGCAACGACGTCATCGTCGATCCGCTACCGGTTCCTCTTTGTGCGTCGGCGCAGTCGGGGGCGTTAATGTTGAGGGTAGAGAGGCACAATGACACCTATGACGAATCTCAAAAACTTTACGATTAGATCATGCGTATTCGCAGCATATGCAATATTAGACGTTGTCGTTGCCATTAATTTACAATGAATTACATTGCATTTCGATTATATTTAAATTCTATTAATTGGTTGTTCGGCAGCAGAGGCATTCATTGTGCAGTAGTGACTATGACTGACAAATTGTTGCACTAAAATTGAGAAAAAATCTCTTTTCTCGAGTATTCCACGTTTCGCTATACACCTGCGTCTCAGTCATCAACCTAACCCCCCTCCCCCCCGCCGGCCGCATTTTTATCAGCCACACCCTCCCTCAGCGCGAACCGGAACTGGAGCGCTTCCTAAGAACGAGAAATGATGAATGACCGACGGGGCGGAATATGGGAAATGGAAGAAGCGCAGAAGTTAACGGAGTCATTGACACGACACGCTCTGAATGCTTATTATGGGCAACGCTCTGAAATAGCCTTGTTAACAAAATTTAGAATGATGTGACTAAATATTCCCGTCCATTCCGATAAAAGTTAAAAGTTATAAGTTATCAGCAATTATATGTATTGGTGCGACATTATTTGAGGCCCGTTACATTAGCGCCCAAATAGTGGTTAAATCGACCAATGCATATTGTAGAATTTTTATGCGAATGTCGCTCAGAGCAGTGGCACAAACTTTGCGAACTTCGACTCCTCTATGAGAGTCCCCGCAGAAATACTGTAGACCTATAGATAAAGCTAAACAACTATTTTTGCGCGGTATGCCCTTAGGCCTATGTCTCAGCTGAAGTCGTATTGCGACTTGTGCGCGTCTAAAATTGAATCCATCGATGTCCCGTATCGAACTCACCCCCTCCCCCTCCTCGCGACTACACCTCAGACATGAGACCCCCCCCCCCCCTCTCCCATTTTTCTGTTCCCCGCTGAGTACCGTTCAAGACGATCAGCTTATCGATAATCGATGTCATGGATTATACAAGCGTCTCTGCAGCATGACGCACTGCACGGAGCTGCTGCTTCTGCTGCTGCTACAGCTGCTGCTGGCCATGCACGCCAATGTACATGTATAGGCTATAGTGTATAGACTGCTCGCCAGCAGCGCTCAGCAGCAGCAACAACAGCGACAGCAGCAGCAGCAGCAGCAGCAGCAGCAGTTTAAATAGCAGTGGCACTGATATTGCTGCAGCAATGGTTAGAAGCGTGTCCGCATACATGTGCATGTACACTTGCCAAGTGTAGACTTACGACGCCAAGTGTCACTTGGCGTCGTAAGCCTACACTTGTCGTAACACGACTTTAACTCGCGTGACGCACTGTTCAACGCAATCGATAACTTTATATGATTTCTTTATGAAAAATGGTGCGAGCCGACGATCAAATAAAAAAACTAGAAAGGGACTTAAAACGAGCGGCACGTCTTGCTCATCACACGCACGTAGGCGTGCTGCACCGCAGCATGGCCCCCCACGCAGTTCGCAGGTTTTCGTCGCGTATAAATCAACGGACGCGTCGGGTCTGCAGTGCGACAATCGATCAGTCTTATATCCGCTCAGTTCCCTCAGGCGTGTGTCGCAAATCTGTGACGTGCCGGGAGAATGCGACAGGCTGAGAAATAGGGTGACGGTAAACATTGTAAGTCGTTCGACGGAACGACATTATAGCCAGGCCTACATATGTAACCGTAGCGAACGTATCCATACGATCGAAGATAAAGACGACGATAACGCTGGCGTGGCCGTTTACTACGGCCCAGTGGTTAAAGTGGGCCGGGTCCCGCCGGGTCTCAGACCTATTCCATAAACGAAAGTCCAGAATCATTGACATTTACAGTAGGCTCGCTGACTTGGCATAGGCCATGTTAAGGGATCTACACGACAGAGCCGCCCAGAGCCGCTCAGAGCCGCTCAAATATCCGACTAGGGGTTTCGCACTCCAAAAAATGGCATTCAACTTCTGCTGTGGCCTTGAACAACAAACGAAGGAGGAAAAGCATGCGATCAACTTCAACTTTAACTTCAACTTCTCTACTGCACTCCACCCTAATGGATGATTATTTGCAGGGCTGATTATCAAAGCGCCGTGATTGGGCGAGCCTATATATGCGCGATGCAATTATCGCAATATTATGCGCGACCTTCACTTTCATGCCCAATGAACGGAAAAGCGTCATTTTTCAATAACGCCTATTGGATTCATTTAGCTACAGTCATATATTTAAACAAACCATTTTAAAGGATTTTATGATGAAATCTGCGGGCAGTTAAGTTCAGCAATACGCGCGTCCATCTGATCCGATCCACTATCAATTTACCATGTATCATGTTCTGCTTGTCACAGGAGAGATGCTCGCAGACTGCAACCGCTGCAGTCTCCGCTGTGATGAAAACAGTCGACGAAACTCACAGCAGTCACGACTTGTCTCCGCGTCCCATCAGCGGCGCATTCCACACAACCAGCCACTGCCATAGCGCAGCCGGAAACACAAACAACACAACTGAAACCAGGCCTACATTCCCCAGCAACATCCAGCCCACTAACGACGTCGCGGCAGGTAATAATCTGAATGATGCCCTCTGCGAGCTTGGCTCCTCGCTCAGCCCTCATAACGGCAATAGTCAAAGCGACCAAGAGGAGAGAAAAAACCTTGTTGTCGACAGCGGTCACGACCAGGCGAACGGGAACAGAGGCGATGCAATAAGCCTCGAGCACGGGGCAGGGGGTCGCTCGAGCGAGCGACGGGCGGAGAGTGACGCATGGACAGGCGGCACGCGAGGGGCATCAGCCGTCAACCCCGGCGCGATTGCTCGTCCGAGTGAGGACGAAATAGTTTACGACGTCAGCGAGACACGGAGTCGCCAAGTCGCGCTCGCGGCATGCAGCAGCAGCAGCAGCAGCAGCAACAGCAGCAGCAGCAGCAACAGCAACAATGATATCAGCACCAATATCAGACATGATGCAAGCAGCGGCAGAGGCCTTAAAATACCCGCCGAGAGCTCGGACGAAACGAGCTGCCACGAAACAATCAGCGCAGCTGTCGGACCGGCGCGTGACCTCATCCGTTCCCCCGTCCGTCACCCGTCCCCGACCAGCGCCGTTCCTGCCTCGGGGACGCAACTCGGGCTAGGCGAAGAATCTCGCGAAATCGTCAGCGACACGCAAAGGGGATTTATGGCGTCAGTCGGAGGGACCGACAACGACTGTAGCGGGGCATGCGCGCCCTTTGTAGCCTATGCTAATAAAGCGCCCACTTCGACGAACACTCAAGAAAACCCCGCAGCAAGCAGCAACTCCTGTAGCAAACGAGCCGTCGTCAACAATTTCAAGAATGCTCCAAGAATAATTTCAAGTGGCAGTCAACTCAGGTTTAGTTCCGCAGCGGTTGGCGACTGCTGTTGGCCGAACGAAACGTTGCCGACAACGCGAGATTTGATTAGAGCGTCGACCGAGTCAACAGGCGCGGCTTTGATGACATCGGCAGTGAAAGCGGGAGACGAGCGCTCCGCCGCGGCCGCAGACAAAGTTGCTTTCGCTCTGCAATCGTCTTCCCCGGAGAGATCCGCGAGCACTGCAGGCTGCGGCCCGGCGTCTGATTACAATGCGCGAGCGGAAATCGGAGCTTTGCTGGGGCCCGGAAGCGAGTGCGCGTCGGTGAGGTGGATGAAGGGATGGGGGGGCACTGGAGAT
>JAQIWG010001723.1:0-23110 GCA_034695025.1 Chamaedrilus cognettii | reverse complement strand
CCCCAGACCCCCATTATAGGCTCCGCGCTCGCCATGGATCTGCGTTCCGGTTAACTTTTATTTAGGAATGCATCACTGGTAGGAGTAGCATTACTCATAAAAATGCACGATGGTGGAGTACATCTACTGTAGGCCTACTCCATTTTTGAAATGCATAGGAGTGAACTACTCCTGTTTTATAAGCAGCAGGCGTCGTTCTTCTCCTACTTTATAAAGGATAAACTGAACTCTGTGTATGAGAGCGGTTCTGTGCGTGGCCCTACGCATAGAACCAGACATTAGTAGTCTTCGCTACCAAACACGGTCCTTAAACTACCAAAACAAACCACCTCCCAAAAGCGTACGCACATTTCACCGACCGACTCGCCTTCCGCAAAAACGAGCTACTATCGGTGGTTTTGGCCGTTTAAGGACCGTGCGTAGTAACAAAAACTATATTACAGTCCGGTTCCGTGCAAAGGGCTACGCACAGATCGCTCCCCCTCTTTAGTAGCTTTTGCGACTCGCCAGGGGAGCTCTTGGCTGCAAGCCAATTGTTTGTTCCCAGGCTTGCAAGGGGTAGCCCCTACCTGTGGGCGGGGGCTGCTGGCGCATGCGGTGCACGACGGTGAGACACATGACGCAGAGCTTGGCGAGCGCCGCGCCGCGCGGGTCCGTCAGCGCCCTGAGCGCCGGGCCGGTGGACTGCAGCAGGGCGGGCAGCGTGTAGTGGAGCAACGAGAGGGTCAGGTTGTCGACGTCCATGTGGAAAAGTGCGTAGAGAAGCGCTACACCCCGCGAGAGGTCCTCGGGCAGCGAGTACGTCAGCACCTCCTGCGCACAAAAGCATCGCACAATTGTATTCAGTTAAGTGCTTAAATGATTAGAATCCGATTTAGGATGACATTTTTGACATTCTCTATTTACGTCATATCGTACAGTAGAATAATAGTGTTTTGGTTGATTGTAACAATTCATTCACATGTGCTTAGTTGAATCTCTGTATTTATACTTTTTAGAGTTAAAATTTATTTACGGTACCTGCTTTATGTGATGCTGTGCTGTCATTGAATTAACCAATAAAATACATATTTTCATCCAATATTTTGCAATAAAAACATTGATCTATACATTTTACAAACACTCTCAATCTATGTACTCTAAACCATTTATAATCTATAAAATGGCTGAATAGTGATTAAATTATTAAATAATCAGCCGTTTCGTCAAGAACCATCAATTGATAAAAAACATGTAGAATCAGCAATACAACACATAAAGAAACAAACACGAGGAAATATTTAGCTGCAGGTAGCCCAACAACAGTATTATTTAATGCAGGTGGAGTGCAGTAGAGAAGTTGAAGTTGAAGAACTTCAACTTCTCTACTGCACTCCACCCTATTGGATGATTATTAGCAGGGCTGACGAAATTAAGCACCTTTGCTAAGGGTGCACGAAATGAATCGAAATCTTTTGCCGCGGCCGGGAATCGAACTGACTCTCTGCCACACTCGCAATCTGAAGTCCGTGACTTAGACCACTCGGCCACAACGCTTCACATGGAAGATCATTTAATGGAAGATCTTGAGCAGCCTGGATATTGACATCAAATTTATTTTTCGACGCAAAACCATACAGAATTCAGCAAAGTGATACACAATATTGTACCGATATAGAATTTCCTTTTTCAATATACCGAGGTTTTGCCACCCAAAACTACCGATAACGTACAGAATTCAAGATCCAATATCAAACCACCACTATCACAAACATATTCGTGCTATATGCTTACAACCCAACCCTTACTGTACGTTCACAAGCCTACCCGCACTAGATGCTCGCAAAACCACTGCGGCCCGCCGACGTTCAGAAGATAGTCCATCTTGTGCACGTCGTCTATACACACAAAGCCCCGCGCTAGAGCACCACGGAACGTGTCCATCAGCACGGCATGCGTCGGGGTCTTGGGGGGCAGGACAAAGGCCGTCGGGTTGGGCCGGGGGATGAACTCGGGAGGGAGCAGGTCGTGCACCATCTTGCTGAGGATCACCTGCATCAGGACTGACCTGGACAAACAGGGATTGACACAAGGATTGATCTGCACAGACAGGCAAGGATTGACTTGGAACATACAGGGATTGACACATGGTGACACGGATTGACCTGGACAACTACTGAATTTTGCCAATTCAATCTCCAGAGCTACGCGGTAATATACTTCACAATTGCGATCGTACGTCCTTTAACATTTAGATTTTTGGCACAGTTTGTAATTTGCATGCTTCAGTATCTATATGAACATCAACATCGTACATCAACCTGATTGTGCGCTTAAGTTGCTTCTTTTTGCTCATGGTTTTTGCTATATAATGTAATTTGCTCCGATTTGCTATTTTACTCATTCTGAGCCTATTAAGCTTAGCTTGTCATATGAAACGGTGGACAACTTGCTCCCAATGACCACCAATGTTTTCACTCCAAAAAACCCAAAAGAAAACCTGCTTCCTTTTGCCATTGCAAGGCAGTATTATTATCTTTATTATTAACCATCGATGAAAGCCCCGACTAAGAAGCATGCCGAACCTTTCGGCGTAGTACTGGTTGGAGGTTGGCTCTGCGGCAGGCTGCGGAGAGGCGAGGGGTGGCGGTGGGAGCGGCGTAAGGAGCTGCGTGAGCATGCAGCACGCCTTCTGTCGCACATCGGCGTCACTGATGCTGATGTGACTGCAGAGCCAGGCCGAGACGACGACCGGCAGGCAGCACATAGTCCCCTTCACTGTGTCCATGATGCTCTGCACAGCCAAATAACGAGACGCTCAAGGCACACTGACCCAGATGCAATTTGGTCAATAGGCTTGATTTTGGTTTTGGAGGTTAAAGGACTGTGTAGCAGCAAAGACCATTATAGTCCAGTTCGATGCGAAGGGCCATGCACAGAACCAATCCCCCCTCTTTAGTTGCCTTTCACAACTTGATCTGGGAGCTCTGGGCTGCAAGGCAATTCTTCGCTCCACAGCTTGCAGAGGGTTGCATGTGTCAAGGGCAGTTTATATCAGCATTTGAAATGGATGGTTAACCATTCCAGAGTTACGCGTGGGAAAAGGCTTCCACTCCTGATTTTACATTTGCAAACATATTTCAAATATCGGAAGAAGTTAGGTCATATTTGAATCGTAGAAATTTTTTAGTAAATCAGTAAACGTGCGCGCGTGTGTAATCAGCGTAATGTGTGTGCGCGCGTGTGTAATCAGTGTAATGTGCGCGTAAATCAGAAAAATCAATTGTTTGACATAATCATAAATCCTCCATAGTTTTGTCAACACCATCACGCGCACAACAAAAACCAGCATTAGCGGAGGCTGGGTAAGTTGCAGACCTTGATGTCGTCGTGCTGGAGCGCGCCGCACTCCCACGCCCAGAGCACCTCCTGGATGGCGTACGGAATGTTGTGACACACCTCGTTCCAGTGCGTCAGACTGAACGCAATGACAAACGCGCAGAAATCGCATCGACCGGATCATTAGTATACGATTATCCCGCAAAAAAACTCATGTACATACGCGTATAGAGCATTTATTATTAATTTTTTCTTTTTTCTTTTCAAGTATGACATGCCACACAAAAGTCACAATGGCGACCCTATGCACTGGTACAATCAGCAAGTTAATTAGCCGCCGCAAGTGTTTGTACTCACAGGGAAAGAGGCCACAAAACACGCACATTTGTGCGTCTATAGGCTACAGATGATCAAACAATGAGCAGACTCACTTAGTCTTGAGTTCGCCGCCCGGGTTGAGCTGCCCGAGCAGGACGTCCACCTTGTTCTGGTCGGGCAGACTGAGCAGCTCGACGGACTTGTACTTGCCGTCCTCTGGCAGACACTGCACGATCCACTGCACAAAGAGCGTCGATGCGCTCTCCGCGCTCGACACAATCACCTGACAACACACGGTCGCACACTCTCGTCTCTCTATCTCTGGTCAAACCAAAGAATGTCAATTACTACAGAACTAGAATGGCTACACCAGTAACGTATTGTAAAACATTAAAGGGACATGAGCTGCGGTGAGTGGTTAAGGCGTCGGACTTCAAGTCCAGAGGACCTGAGTTCAAGTCCCCGTGCTGGCAACTATGAAACCATGGCGTTACAGGCCCTTCAGCAAGGCTGTTAAACACACAAGTGTCGCTAGTTGCTAACCCCATGCCAGATAATCATTATTTGGTTGGCGTCAGAAATGGCATCCGGCCGTAAAAACCCAGCCCCTGCAGTCGTCACAAAGGCGCACACGTCTAAACCTGTATGAAAGCATAGACATTAAAAGAATAGGCAAAAAAAGGTGGTTAGTAGCTGCAATATGTGATGAAATATTAGCTGGGATATGCAAGAAATCACATTGACCTCAGTGCCATAAAGCTGGGCGATGTGACAGAGCATGAGGAAGGAGATATCAAAGAGCAGTGCTCTCGTCTGCGCATTCTTGCTCGTCTCACCGGTCGCCAGCTTGGCAAACTCATTGAACCTGACACGCCAATCAAACCGCCAACTTGTCATAAATGAAGCATGTATATGACACTCAGTACGCTTCGCTGCATTGCTACAATTCCAATATTGCATCACAGTATCAATGGTATAAATAAGAATGCTATAACATAAGAATGCTTCAGGCAGTAATGAGAATCGATCCAATCTACAAGAAGCTCCTTACTTGATGAGTTTTATGGCAAAGCTCTGCAGTTTGCCGGTGGCCGCTGCTGCGCTGAGGATGAGCTCGAAGCTCTTGCCGGACATCATCTGACACAGGATGCCGAGCAGCGCCTCCTGGTTCTTGGAGTAGTCCGCGTCAAGCGTCTGTCCAGAGCGAGATAACGCATAACTTCATCAACCCTCTATATCTCATAGAGCCATAGGCCCTCGCACCCTTACACCACAGCTCTCGGTCAAGTGCCCTCGTCCATGCCGTTGACACCGGGATATTTCACTGTTTCCTTTGCCGGCCAATCCACGTTGTCCTAGGGCGACCGGGGAGCTTCTCCGTCCTGGTGGGACCTGGCGGGCCATGGAAATGTCTCTGCAGAGCTTGAGGGACATATGGGCCGGTGACAAGGAGTTCATCCTGACGATGTCACCCATAAGGGTGAGGGTCTGCGTCGCAGTATCAGATCTTCTATATAAGAGAGGCTTGTGAGGCAGATGATTGATGGGCGTTGGCGACGAGGGCGATGTGGCATTGCGTGGTTCATCGACCACTAATATCTTATGTTACTTTATAGTATCGACACTCAGTGCCTGTTGTGAATTTCTAAAAGAAATTCGTCCAAAATTTGCCAAAAAAATGTTTTTTGCCAGGGCATACTTTTTTTCGCCAATGCCAATTTTCGTCAATTGTTCCTCCTGGTGCACTGGAATATATTACTTTTACTGCCCTGTTCATCTCAACAGAACCAGTTTAAGAACCGTGTGTAGTAACGAAGACTATTACAGGCCAATTAATCAGTGATTGAGCTTTTAAGGATGAAGGAGATCCTGATACAAAATTCAGCAACGACTTGAAATTGCAAATGGGACTAAATTTCACCAACAGGCATAAAATTCTATTCAACAGTATTGGCGATCGACAAATCAAGCCCTGCCAACACTTACGGTACAGCGCGCATAAAACAATTGCACACAAAACTATTGCAAACGACAACAAATATAATGAAATAACACAAGGTCAAAAGACTATCACATTAACTCTCATCTCTAGTCGTTACAATCGTATGCGCAAATCATATATTATGCAACATATATCATATACCATATATCATATATCTATGCATATCATAAACTATGCATCAGCTAAAATAATGCGACTATTAATAATTGACATAAAATTTGCCTACTAATCAGCAAGCTATCCTTTTGTTAAGTAGCTTCACCAATAAAACAATAACAAAGCATATCGTATTAGATAGGCTATCACACATTTTCTTAATTTTTTATTTCACTTAAACTGTCAAATTTTGTTCAAAATGGTTTGCATGTGACCCAAACTAAAACCATATATATATATACCAGTAATTAAATTTATAATAAAATAAAAATAGAAATAGAATTCAGCTTGTCTCGTTTTATTAATACACAATGACGCTTGCATATGCTCTTTGTTACCTTGAGTATGCTGACGACCGTCGGCTCTGCTCTGAGTATTAAGCTCGGCGTCTGAGTGCTGTTGGTAGAACTCTCCGTCTGCTTACACTTGAGCGTCTGACCCAACCTAGAATTTAACATTGAATGTTTGACTCAACCGACACAAACACTGCTTACGCTTTAATGTATGACCCAACCGACACAAACACTGCTTACGCTTTAATGTATGACCCAACCGATACAAACACCGCTTACACTTGAGTGTCTGACCAAGCCCGCACAAACAATGCTCACACTTAGTGTCTGATTCAACCTGCACAAAAGTTGCAACGTCCACTAAGACCTAGCTCACCTGCGGCAGAGTTAAGAATGCACAGATATCTTTCCAAGAGAGAGATTTGTTCATTTGGTCTCATTTTGACCCAGCCAGACCATATTTTTCAGCAAATCTTGACCGAAACTAGTCAATCAAAACATATTCACCTGTCTAGAGAACTAGAGGTAGCTTTTCCACATGCAAGGCAACAATGTTAAAATCAGCAGCTAAGTAAGCTGAAAGCATTGCATAGATGAAATGAAATAATTAATTGAGTGGACAAGTCAACTTCCACGGCAAAAAGCAGGACAAGAATCTACAAGCATTTAGCATGTTACTGCACCTCGTAGTTTATTTAGATCATTAATGCTTTAAGTCATCGTACCTAAGTCATCAATGAACTTGTTCGAATTCGATCTCCATTAGATTCACATTAATTGCTCAAAAGTCATTAATTCTCAATCAAATTCTAAATTTTATTCGAAATCCGTTAAAATTCGCTTCATAAATTCAAATTCAAATACCGGTAATTCAAAGAAGACAAGAAAAGAAGCACAGACCTTTTGCTGAGCAGTTTTCTGCTCTGTACGTCGGAGACAACCAAGTATTTATTGCGTAGTTCGTGCAGCAAGAACTGAAGGCACTCACACCTGCACAGTCAACAAGATCTGAAGGCATCCACACCTGCACAGCGAGCAAGAACAAAACGCACTCACACCTGCACAGCCAGCAAGAACTGAAGGCACCCACACCTGCACAGCCAGCAAGTCGCGTGTGATGGCAATATCAGCATCTCCATTAATATATAAGAGAGAAAGAAATTGTGAACAATCGACTCACTGAAATATTTGCCTGGAAAAACTATGTAAGATATAGGTAAAGCGTTGTGGCAGAGCTATCTAAGTCGCGGACTTCGGATTGCGAGTATGGCAGAGAGTCGGATCGAATACGGCCGCGAAAAAAGATTTTTGAGTCACTTCGTGCACCCTTGGCAAAGGTACTTAATTTCGTCAGCCCTGCAAATAATCATCAATTTGGGTGGAGTGCAGTAGAGAAGTTGAAGTCGAAGTTGAAGATATTGAATTACTATTACTATAGCCTCTCTGACTGAAGTCTTCAACATTCAGTCTGAACCTGAACTACGCGCTCAATATTCCAGTGCCAGGGTCATCATTTAAATTTGCAGATTGTGCATCATAATAATAATAATCATCGCCTTTGACGCCCATTCTAATGTGTTACAAGCAAGCCTGTAACGCCGTGTCCGTGTCAACACAGGTTAGACGTTTACATTAAAGCTGGGTTGTATTAAATTGTCCAGTGTATCCTGGACAATGATTATCGGGTTAACGACACAAGTTCGTGTGTTGCGTTGCTGAAGGGCCAAGCCTTGCTGAAGGGCCTGTAACGCATGATTTCATAGTTGCCAGTGCAGGGACTCGAACCCAGGTCCTCTCGACTCTAAGTCTGATGTCCTTACCACTACACTACAAAGACTCGCTCATCCTGAGAGTTAAGTAAACAAAAGAGAAGAAGGCGACAGTGCTGACTGACGAGCACTTGGTGTCGGCGAGGTCGAGGAGCGGGACGTACTGCAGCAGCTGCTCCAGACCTTCCTCCAGCTCCGCCTGCCGGTCTGTGCTCGTGCTGCGCTGAACCAACCGGTGGATGATGCTCGGCAACTGCACCATCATCACTCACTCACACTCACTCACACTCACTCACTCATTCACTCACTCACTCATTCACTCACTCATTCACTCAGTCACATGCACGCACTCGCTCCCTCACTCTCTGCACACTCACTCCCTCACCCATACATCACTCCGACATCACAGTATCTCACAAAATCAAGCAGTATCACGATATGACGAGTACAAGTACCACTATGCCATTCCAGCCTACTTCTAAGCAATAAAGAATTTGTCATCATTACAAGCAATAACAATTTAGTATTAATTAGTAGCAATATTGTACGGTGCATGTTTTTTCATGCCGACATCTGCATTTAGCAAAGACATCAAGTACACAAACTCAATGGATATACCAAAGACCATCTGATATCACTGTCTCCTGTTAAATCTGTCCTTACAATCTGAAAACAAATACCGAACACATACAGAACACAGAACAAATACAAAACACAAAACTGAACACAAATAAACCCCGACAGAGCCAACAACTGAAATTTCCACTAGCCCTGACTCGCCTTGAGATACGTGAAGGCGGCCCACTTCATTTCGTCAGGCTTGCCGACTGCATCGATGATGCCCATGAGGCAGGCGCGGAACAGTTCGCAGTAGAGCCGAGGCCTCGTGCTGCCCTGTCAATCAACAACACACAACATCACACAGTCTCAGACACAATAATGAAAGAAATTCTGGATGCAATGCTCTTTGGTTTGGTTTTGTCCTTTTTGACTTGTTTTTGCTAGGTTTTGTATTGGGAGTTTAAGGACCGTGTGTTATAACAAGGACTATTACAGTCCGGTTCTGTGTAAAGGGAGATGCGTGGAGGGCCACGCACAGACCACTCCCCCCTGTTCAGTCGCCTTTTACGACTCGCTCGGGAGCTCTGGATTGCAAGCAAGTTCTTTGTTTCCTGGCTTGCAAGGGTTAGAGTCACGTAGGGTGTTGTATATAGTGACATTAAGATTGGACGACAAAAAAAATCAGTTAGTTAGATATATATCTGCTCACCTGCATGCATCTCTAGCTAGGAGCAGGATTTGTTCGACGAGGGGCAGGGTATCAACATTAAAAAAATAATAATATACCGGTACCGTACATAAAAAAAGTAGTATCCAGTATTAAAAGTAACTCCAGTCCATTTAGTTACATATTTATATTACAGATCATGCAATAATAAAAACTGTTAGCAAAGCTTGTGCCGGGCGTCTGCTCACCTGCATGCTCTCGAGCAGCAGGATCTGCTCGACGAGGGGCAGGATGTCGTTGGTCGGACTGAGCACGGCCTCGGTGCTGAGCAGCACGTTGATGCTGATGTTGAGCTGCTGCCCAGACATGTCGAGCAGCGGCTGTGGCCGCAGACTGAACTCCTTGAAGCTGCCATCACATCAAACTCCAGTAAAGAGCCCGCAGACCTTCCGCTCAGACTAGCGGTCATTTACCCGTGGCGTTCATTTGATCGTACAGATATGGGACCGCAAGGCATGCTAGCATTTGACTGTAAGCTGCCCTTCAGTCTGCCCTTCAGCTTCATCGTTCAGGTCATTTGTCTGTAAGAAAGGAATGCTGCGTGCAGCACTAGCCATATTCATCACTAAGAGGTTCTTGAAAACTTTTGTCGTTAATATCAAACTTTGCCCGTTCATTTGTCTGCTAGGTGTGCGAACGAACAGCGCCAACACAGCGAAGAAACAAATTTTGTCGTTACTGACAAAATTGGTTCGTTCGTTGGTCTGATAGGTGTGCGCTCACTATTGCTCAGTCGCTAAAAATCATGTACAATTCATACTTATCGTATTCAGTCGTCAAACTATGCCTAACGGCAAAAGTAACAGATGTCCAGCATCTTCAACCAAATTTAACAGTAAGTGCTTATTGCATGGCTGATCACAAGGTTGTTGACGGTATGAATGCTTAGTGTCTGCTATCAGCTGCAGCACAACCTTCCTTGAGCGGTGTATCAGTGGAGCGTTCACAATATTAACGTACAATATTCTGCTACAATTGCACTTAAAATGTGTTCAGCAATACTTTATTGTTAATCTCTGTAAATTTCATAGAAATATCTGACATATTGGCAACGCTACTTCGTTTAGCGACAGAGGTTCCCATTTTTGGGGAATACGGTGTATATTCTTCTACATAAATCCATTGTTAATAAACAGTTTGAAGTGCAAAACACAGAGGCACTTCATGGAAGTCATTCTAGCATATAGGCTACACACAGACATATGCTGAAACCCATATGCCACGCCACTATGCTCAAAATTAATGTAAATGGTTTCACTTTTGGAAACTATTAACACCTACTAGAGATTTAAACGCTACATGACACGTTCCAAAACAAACATTTAATGATTTATCATTCAAGTAAAAGCAATGACAATGAAGCCCTGAAGACAAAATCATACACAAATCCAGCAATATGCAAAATCCTCCTACTAATCCAACCGACCTTTTTTGTTTTTGAAGCACATTTTGAATCTTGTCTTTGAGAGAAGCTGATATCTCTGCATTGAGCTGCACGTGAACCGCGCTTACGTCGACAACCAGCTGGTCCATCTGCTGAGAGAGCTCTGAAAGAAGAAACATTATTCATTTATAAACTAGAGCCCATAAAGTAAAACGATGGTTAAAAATTTGATGAAAAAAACGAGGCTGTGAGTGCCCAAAAAGCGAGGGGCTGTGGTTTAGTAGTTAAGGAGTCGGACAAAGAGTCCAGAGGACCAGGGTTCAAGTCCCCGCCCCAGCAACTATGAAACCATGCGTTACAGGCCCTTCAGCAAGGCTGTTAAACACACAAGTGTCGCTAGCTGCTAACCCCGTGCCAGATAATTATTGATTTGGTTGGCGTCAGGAAGGGCATCCGACCGTAAAAACTGAGCTCCTGCAGTCCTCACAAGGGCGCATACGTCTAAACCTGTGTGACATGGACATTAACAGATTAGACAAAAAAGGCGGTTAGTTAGTTGAACTGAGTAGGAAAGTTGCATGGCACATCACAACATATAGCGTCAAATCACTACATCACAAAGATCACATTTCATAGATGTTCAAAGAGCCTTCATGTTCAAACCCGTTGACTCGGCGGAAGCGATGTAGATGAGCGCGCACGTCGTCTCG
This sequence comes from Chamaedrilus cognettii, assembly GCA_034695025.1. NCBI lineage: Eukaryota > Metazoa > Annelida > Clitellata > Enchytraeida > Enchytraeidae > Chamaedrilus > Chamaedrilus cognettii. The sequence goes on along the minus strand of JAQIWG010001723.1, from coordinate 11,872 downwards.
TCTTCGGCGAGTCGTGCCACGACGTCGCACGTCTTGTCGACGACCGACTCAAAGGTGTCGCTTGGCGTGGCCTTGACCTCAACGAACCTCTGGAGGGCACGGTGCAGCAGACCAAGCAGCCAGACGAGCAGCGCGAGCAGCGCTCGCGATAGTGCCGCACTGTCCTCGTAGCAACTGATGCAAACAGGCAAGCAAGTATCAGAGCCGTGAAACAATAGAGTACAGCGACATCCGCCATCATGTCTTGAGTTTCTGGTCACGACCTGACGTCGTGTTCTTCATTTTTTAGTAGTTTAGAGACCATGCGCAGCACAAAGACTATATAGTCCAGTTCTGCGCAAGAGAGCCAGCACAGAACCGCTAACCCTCCTTTAGCCCCCTATAACGACTCGCCTAGGGAGCTCCGAGCCGCAAGCCAATTCTGTGCTTCCCGGCCTGCAGGGGTTCAACAAACGCGCAAGCAACACACTAGAATTACAGCACTCAATACCACATTCGCCAACGTCATCTTCTAGAAACCTACCTGTCTAGCAGAGAATAATAATGTGCACAGGCCTAAATCATCATTTTATAGCGGCAAGAAAAAAAACCAATATTTGCAGCGATTTATTCTACAAACCATTGGATGCGAAACTAAAATACTTGCGCACCTGATACCGTCGATGACGGACTCGACAACAATGAGCAGAGCCTGCATGCAGTAGACACGACCGACATCGGCAAACTTGACGATCTGAGTGATGGCCGATGATACCGTCACCACCTGCGCGGAGTGGCGCGTACGTTAACATCTTGCAGGATAATGGTCACTTCCGAGGTCAAAAAGCCCTTGAAAAGAATAAAGCGTTTTGGGGATAAAACGACCTCAACCTATTCTCAAACTTTAAATGGGTAGGAACTAAGAACTAACTTTTGGTCGGCAGAACTGGCACTGTGGAATGAATTTTGCAAATGAATGTGCACAACTTCATCCAACAAAGGTAAATTAATTATTAATGCTGAATTTATATATCATTAAAAAAGAAAGAGCAAAAGCATATCAAAGGCTAATAAATATAATTACAGCAGGGTAGATCAAGCTAAACCATTAAACATCGAAAAGTGAAAATGTAAGTTTACATTTTAAACATCTTACGTAATGCCAGTAGGCAGTATGCCAGTTACAGGAGAACCTTTCGTATGCATACTGAATGTCCATGGTATATGGTATTGTCCATGGTGCATTGATACATGTATTTCACTCTTTAAAGTAAAGAGACCATTTAATAAACAAGCAAAATTTCTGTCGATAGTTTTCAATTTCGTATTAATCATGCAGTGTGAACGAGCCTGGGTGCTGACGGAATACTTGAGGTAGGAGAAAAGCTGTGTGTTGGGTGTCACGCCGACTAGGCCCTGCTCCAACAGCACTTCTAACACACGCATCACATACCCAGCATCAGTGGCACAATAACTACTTACATAGTAATCAGTACCAATAGCCTACTAATTAACCTGCTCGGAGCATCCTACTCATCAAAATAATAGACCACATTAAAAATGAACAATCATCCGTTTAATAACTTCAATTACCTTGCAAATACCCCGCATCAAAGCTCAACAAAAAAATATACACCAAACATCAAAATCGCCAGACCAGATATTAGATTCATAGTATGCCAAAAAGCATAAAACATTTACAAATTCTCAAAGAGAAGCATAAATTTGAAGAAAACTTGTTAAAACTAGCTAAGTGTCGTTAGATTAATTAGTCAAATAATCACCGGCAAGAGGCCCGCCGCAGTCAGCGCCGGCAGCCGCGAGGTAGGGTTTGAGGGACACGCTCCACTTCTCGTTGGACCAGCGTTCCCTCCAGGCACGCAGCACGATAGACTTGAGGGCCGCGTGATGCGTGGTCGGGTTCACCGATCGCTGATCCAACTCCATCTTGTCCAAAGGCTGTCGGCAGCCTTAAATTTGCCGGCGATGTTGGACTGAAAATTTTGCTAATTTACGTACGGTTCACCGCTGGTAGACTCACTAATATCAATAGTGATAAAGACGCGTGAGACCTTAAATTTATCTCCTCGACGCACGCAACTACACGCAAACACACAGGTAGCTGTCACCTGTTGCGGAGATGGGAAACTTATTATTGGTGAGTGTAGTCGAGGCTGACCACAGAATACATTTATTGATTACATTTAAGTAAAATCAATCAATTTTTAGTGCATTAGAATTATAAACTTGTATTTAAAGTTCAACATTGAAAACAAAATTATTTTCAAATAGGTTAACCAATACCATTGGTAGTCACCTAGACATACGCGCTGAAAGCGGCGCTCGCCTTTAGCCATCTTTTTTGGGGGTGGGATGGGCCAAAGCGTACGTACTGGCGAAGAAAAGGAGGGAGGGGGCCACTGTATGTGCTAGAGGATAAATGTCTTTTAAATTTTCCTTAACACATTTTTAGAAGCCCGTCTCCTACCCCCCCCCCCCCCCCCGCATTCCCCCCCCTCCGAGTCTCGTAACCTCGAGGTTCCTTACGGATAAAAATAATACTATAGAACGATTTAAAGTTTAAGCATCTGAGGTTTAAACTATGCAGTCATTTAATTTAAATTAAATGCTTAAAAATTAAAACATAACAACTTCCGGTAATAGGCACCATCCTTTTTCTCGGAGATTTGCTTTTTCTATTTTGCCTTTCCTAAAATTTATTTTTAAATTGCTGACAACGTGGCATTGTTGTTATAGAATGTTATCTGAAGATATGATTTTCTACACACTTTCTTAATATTTATTTTATGACGGGACGTTATACCACAGCCCTCTGCTAGACTGCTATAGATCAATTATTAAAAAGTACCTATTTGCAGAATGCTCTCCATCAGAGGAACGGTGTTCCTCGATTATAATAAGGATCAACTTATTCTTTCACAACAGTGTTCCCAATGATCACTAGTATTATTGATTGCCTGTTTTGTTCTTAGCTAGACCTAGCATTTTTCATCTTTGTTGATCGACGTACTTCATGACTTATGTTCAATTCCTTCGTCACGTCCAATAACTTCCCTTTATCTCATTCTTCCCGTTGCTCTCATTAACATTCCATTATTGACCAGGTTATCATGAACTGCTGCCTCCTACTTCTTCCTCCAACACTATCATCATTTTCTTCTCCTATACCATAAAATCCTTATCTCATCCTAATTATTTCTTGTCTTTGTTACGTATCTTATTTAATTTATTTGCCTTTTTAATAACCCACAAGACGACAAAGGTCTAGCCTTGCGTTCTTCTCCTCATATCTTGATTTATTGTTTAGTGTTAATGAATAAGACAAACATAAAATCAAATCAAAAATAAATGCTGTTCGTACATAACGAACTCAGCAATATCCAGGATAATTCTTTTAATAATTCCTTTAAACATCAATCAAAATTACGCCAAAAATAACAATATATCCGTCTTTTATCACAGACAGACCTAAATTAATGTTGTCGATCAATTCGCAAAGTCTTATTAGAAAGTAAGAGCACTATATCATAATCCTGTAACAATATTTATCATGCACCCCAAAGCAATAAAAAACACCGACTCGTTATCGTAGTCATAAAAGGTCTCAAATTAAAAACTGGGGTTGGGGGACTGTACATTAAGGATCGTGTATACACATTGCTAGTCACGTTCTGTGCAAGAAAGCCGGCACAGAACTTCCCCCCTTCTTTGGTCGTCCGTCTTTTACGACTTGTCCAGTTGAGCTCTGGGCTTCGACTCAAAACAACAATTAATCGACGATTGTTAATGCTCGCAAATTCAATAATGATTCACTAATACAAATCTATCGAAACGGAATAAGGCGTAAGGTAGTATGAACAATAGAATTTGTAATCGCTATGTAGGTCAATGGCCCGGATTATAAGAAGACCGAACAATTCCAAGGCGCGACAAACAGCGAGCCAGTCGATTAACAGTGGTAGTTCACATCACGTAACATAAAACGGTAAGCCCTTGTGGGTATCATCTAGCGAAGAGTTCCGTCTATAGCACAAATAATACGGATAATGGAATAAGGAACTTCCAGCAAAATTTGTGTATAGCATACAGAAACTAACAGTATTAATGTTGCTTAGCAATGTAGGTGCATTAACAAGATTCAACACAAAATCCCTGCACGTTAATTATCAACGTAACATACACCGTGGCGCAAAAAAAGTTAACTCATGCTTTATATAGTCATGCTCATCGTACTTATACTCATACTTTTTACTTCTAAATTACTTCAAATGCTATTAATTTTGCATCAAATTTCAACAGTCTGCGTTTCAAGTAATACTAGGCATACAAATGTCTGTAAGCTGTAGCGTGTGTTCCAAGTGCCCTTGTTATACATCTAGACAAGCCTTGAAGTGCATACAACATAGTGCATGAGAAGTTTTGCCTTTTTTGACCCACCATGTAGATTACACGCAGTAGACACACACATCAACTGTTCCACAAATTTTTTGCAAACAAAAAACAGTGTATGGAACAAGGCTAAATAATGCTTCGCTGGATTGTGTTCCGCCAATCAAAATCACTGGATTATCGCATGATACCATCTTTCAATTTGATTGCAAATAAACAAAGGCTGTATGTCAAAACACTGATGATATTACACCAAACTTACAACAAATTCAATCATCTTTAATGGACGAGCGAGCGAAATCTCGTTCCATCTGCAAATGCGCCGCTGCACTTGATTCTTGATTTGAATCATTAACGGGTTTGCTTGGACTAAGGTTGGGATTATCCACGGGTGTACTGTGGCTTGGATTTGAAATGGGATCAGCTGAAGAAATTGTGCATCCTGGATTGACGGTCACAAACGACTTTGGATTCTGATTTCCTTCCATGGCATTTATTTGATCTCTCGGTCCCAGATAGAACTGAAAACACACAAAATTTTGTACGTTGCCAATCAACATATAAAAAATGATCCGCACCCATAAGTCAAGATGCACTAAAATAAAAAAAATCAAGTATGGGATATAGTGAGAAATTTCAGTTCTCCAACATCAAGTCAGAAAAAAGACGTTCAAATTTAACCGAGACACAAATTTGCAAAGTAGTCGTATGTTTTAACAACAATGCATCTACAGGCTATGACCGATGATTGCTGACGAGCTTCTAATTATTAATTTCAAGCAATTAGCGCATTAGCCACACTTTATGCTTTCTTGTGTTAGGCGTTACCGTATTTTTTCCTCCAGTTTCGCAACAGCCATTGTATGTGTCAGGGCCCGCATGGGACAAAAATGTGCCAAAAACCCCATTCTACCCCCCTACTACATCTACTGTGCCCCCATCAACTCTACAGTAGGTAGAAGTTATTTGTCCCCTGTGAGCTTACATGAACTTTCCACGTGAGCTTTGCAATGTTACCACCATAGGTTGACTGCCGTGGCATGGTGGAGTGGAATTGAAGAAAGGCCTAAGTAAGTGTCAGTGAAATGGCTTCTGACTATGAAAAGGACGCATTTGCCCTCTATATTATAACTATCACAACATTAAATTATGCAAGAAATCTATTTAGACCAAACTTAATTTTTTGGCTCTTAGATAGTTCGTACCCCTTAACAATTGACATTCTGAAGCCAATAAACAAAATACAATCTGAAGGGTTTTCTCCAGTCAAAGTATATTTGAGGGCAGAAGACAGTCATAGCCTCTTTTGATAGGCCTAATAGAATTGAATGAACCTCATGAGACAGATTGAAGGTTCCCCAGTGGACGCCGAGGGAGAGCTTGGCTCTTATCTCCTTGTGTATCTTGAACGCCTCCTTAGGGTCTATATGCTGGTTCTTCATGAAATCTCTGCAACACAAGCATTAGCTCCCACTATCACATAAACAACAATAATCATAGACAGGCCAACTTCTAGAGTGCCATGTCGCGGTATCAACTGTTCTAGGGCGCTTCCACGAATCAAATCGGAGTACCATAATAGGAGTATACAACGTAAAAAAATACGATTCAGGATAGAAAATCTCAGCACACCCTAGGGCCTAAGCATATGAATTACAGATCAGTGCAGTTTCGAGTCAAATTTGTTAAAATTCACACGTTTATTTGTTCCAACAGACTATCAGTAATGGCAGGGCTTCCATCAATTGAGCTTTTATTTCGTAGCATTCGAGTGCCAAGGCCTCGACCTTTAGTCGTAAGGAGACGTCAGGGTTTTCATTATTAGGCGTCTCAGTCACGGGCGTAAGGACATATAGCACATACTGCGATAGCAGTGACACGGGACGCTTTAAATCTGACGCCGGGAGACAATAGATGCTGTATTCTTTGTCTTCCCGATACCCCGGGGGGACGAGTTATTGGCGATTACATTTTCTGGCGTTATAGATGCCGCGACGCCGGTGAACAGAAGCCATAAATTTGATTGCAAAATTACACTTGACACACAATCTAATATTTATATTACTTCTTATGCAATTTGCTTATCGTTTTCCTTTTGCGTGTTCAATTAATTTTTTTTTACCACCTCTGTCAATAACTGTCCAGCTAGATGAAGATTTTTTCTTTCTCTGAAAGATTGCAATTGACCATGATCGTATATGAATGCGTTAATTGCAAATAAAAGACATTACTACTGATTACGGAACATTCAAAAGAATTAGTTAAAGCCAGTTCGATACGGAAACTGCGCAGTCTGGCAAGCAAGTAGATAGCTCGCACTACCTCGGTTCGCAGGCTCCGATAGGAATGGCTGCCAAGTCAAACGGTCCAAAGTGCTTCCCTATCTCTTTGAAGACGTCGCAGTATCCGGTGTCGCCGGCGAAGTAAAACCTGTGCTTGGGTCCCACCACACTCCAGCTTCCCCACAGCGTCTGTAATAGTGTCCAAATTGCACAGCGCACGTCCAAATCAAATGTCAATGAAAAGTCTTATATAGCCATTTTTATGAACATAATAGAGCAATTAGTTGTACCAGCACAATTTGCAGGGCAATGATGAACATCACCGCGCAACTACAATGCAACTACACCGCCTTTCTTTCGTCCATTCTCTTAATGTTCATGTTTTCACACAGGTTCAGACGTATGCACCCTAGTGAGGATTGCACAAGCTGGATTTTACTGCCAGATGCCCTTCCTGATGCCATTCAAATAAATAATTATAAATCAAATAAATAACCATAGCACGGGTGCACCTAGCGACACTTACACTGTGGTTAATAGCTTTGCCGAAGGGCCTGTAACGCATGGTTTCATAGTTGCCAGAGCTGGGACTTGAATCCACCAATCACAAATGAACCGCATTAATTAGTAATTGTAGCATTACGCAACACTCGCATTAGTAACACTTATATAATAACTTCACTCGCATTTAGTTAAAAAAGACATTGATACCGCTCTCAAACTGTACTAAAATGCGAATAGAAAAATGCATCATTGCATATCGGCAAGGCAGTTATACAGTAAGGCCTACATCAGTATCGAGTCAAATTAAAATGCAATAAACTTTATTTAGGCCTACGATATATTCTTTGATTATATTTTGTTTAGCTAATAAGTCATTCAACAGGAATACATATTTAATCATACCTCTTAGTCTTAGTGTACCACACCTTGTTCGTATCAAGGACCTCACGCGATGGTGCGGATAATATATACGGCGTGCGCCATAATTTTTTTATGGCCCTAGCGATATCGCAATACTGTAAAACATGAAATTTCACGTGCAAGTAATTTTCGGAAACGGGTAAAACTCGCAAAAATTCCATGCAGCAAATTAAAGCTGCTTAAGCTATTTATAATGGGCAGTCCTCAAAAATGCAAAAATCAAGTGCAGCTAAATTTCTGAGAAGCAAAACTGCAACAACAATATGCACAAAAAAATTCCATGTTTTACTGTAACTTTGTTTATGCTTAACACTTCTACTCAATTTTTCAGGGATTATAGCGGAGATCATTTGCCACAGACCCATGAATATTGAGAACAAAATATATTTGCATTCCAAAGTTATGCAACTTTTTGCAAAAAGAAGTTTAAAAATCATTTTAACCAACATAGAGAAGCTTATATACTGGGAACGCATTGAGGTCTGTTGGTCTTAGTGCTTGCCTCGTAACGTTCCAGACCTAAATCTGCATTTCAGCAACGTATGGAGAGAGATTGGAACTTAGAAACTACTAGGCAAGCGATCCAAAACCGAAGACTAAGGCTAAACTGAAGGCCGTACTGGAAGCACGCTTTGTTAATTAGCTTGCTGCAGAAATCGATTGCTAATGCCTTCCTTCAGAAATGCGTACAGTCCAGCCTCTGACTTTCATTGTGATCCTTTGGTGGATCAATTTTAAATAATCGATCACTACTCAAGGTAGTAAAGCAGATTTAGGTCTGGAATATTACGAGGCAAGCAGTAAGACCAACAGACCTCTAAACGTTCACATTATAGGCTTCCTTATGTTGGTTAAAATGATCCCTTGACTTTTTTTCGAAAGTTTCATAACTTTGGAATGCAAATATATTTTTTTCTCAAAATTCATGGGTCTGTGGCAAATTATCTCAGCTACAAACCCTGAAAAAAATTGAGTAGAAATGCTAAGCATAGTCAAAGTTATTGCGATATCGCTTTTATGGCGCACCCTGTATACTACAGTTAATAGTTGCAAGGAATTCAAGTAAAAAATAATAATTCAGGTATTGATGAAAAAAGCTTTGTCAAATAGCATGTCAACAAAAAAGTACTACATAAAAATCATTTTTCTCAGCACACCACACCTTATTTCTATCGAGGGCCCCGCGCGCTGACCAGTGCTGCGCCGGGGTGAAAGTGAACTTGACGTCCGTTTTATCGGTGGTGTTTGCCCCTTGCCACCAGTCCAGCTCTACTACATGTCTACAGCCCGTCTGCAGCATCCAGTCACGACAACCTGCGCAAACATTTATCGCAAACATTTATCATACTTATATTACTTTATATTCATACAATGTGTTTCTTTATCTGCGCAAATTTTTCTGGTTTCTCTAGCCACTCTGGTTTCTAGTTGTGTCAACTTCTCAGTGTCACTTTTTCTGTCTATGCTGTCAGTTTATTGTGAGAAATGACATCCCCAGAATTTAAAGTCGATTAAGTCAGATTTAAATAGCGTACCGAATACGAGCAAACACGCACCACATAGTATATCCTAGACAAATACATAATAGTTGCATGAAAAATTAATTTCTGACAATATGATCATTCAAACTAATTCATCACTTTATTAACTTCAAGTACCAAGATACTGAAGATTTCACAAAAAGTTCAATATATCTGTTACAAATAACAAACGCCTGTTTGCAAGCTTCAACATATTTGAAGCATAGAGCTACAGCTTACCCATGGGCACGAACCACACGAGTTTGTCGCCAAATCGTCGATGCAGATCCTTTACGCTGGCAACGTCGAGATGATCGTAGTGGTTGTGACTGATGACAACTGCGTCTATCGTCGGCAACTCATCTATCGTGCAAGGTACCTGTCAAGCGCAGCACAAATTGAGTACCAGCAAGTCTGTGTGGCATACATTGGGTGACAAGCAAGTCTGCGTGGCACACATTTGGTACCGAGCAAGTCTGCGCGGCACACATTGGGTGCCGAGCACATCTGCGCAGCACACATTGGGTACCAAGCAAGTCTGCGCACCACACATTATGGTATCAAGCAAGTCTGCATGCACACATTAGTACCATGCAAGTCTGCGCACTACACATTATGGTACCAAGCAAGTCTGCATGCACACATTGGGTACCAAGCAAGCCAGCGCAGCACTATTAGGTCCCTAGCAAGTTGTAGTATTTAGACAAATATGAATCTTGCATACAAAAAACAAGACGCGAAAGAATATCTATGTGTTTCAAATAATCAACCATCTTATATAAACAAAAGTCGTTCAAAATAGAAACAAGTCACAGGATATCAATATCATGCAAATGTATCGAAACCACTGAATAACTGACCTGCTATCTAGAATTAAAATGTGACTGTCAAGCTAGAAACTTATAAAGTTTCAGCTTGGGAAGTCAGCCTAACTAGAAGCTAGTACATGTCTAGAACATATATCTCAAACACATTGCAAATTAAATTATTTGGCTCACATAGCAACTGATGCCGAAACACTTCAATGACACCCACAGTTGCACTTATGTTATAAAATATCTTAGCTGGCAATGAGGAATGCGATGCTGCATATCATTTATCTTTATACATGCATCACCACATGAACGTTCACAAATGTGCCGATCATACTCTGCGGTATCTTCTTGGGACCGGTCGAAAGTGAAATGGTCCACAATATTCGCTGAAGATGGGGTCGGTCAGAAAGTTGATTCCGTCCATCTGGACGAGAACCGTCGCGTGGCCCAGCCAGGTTGCTTGAATCTCATTGGCAGGGGGGTTGAAAATTTTTTGTTTGTCTGGAGCAATCACTGGAAGAGAATCATCCAGGTCCTGAAATCATGCCGGGCAATTTAATCTCAATTTTCAAATAATAGGATTCAAAAGTATTTACTTAAATATAAATTAACCTTAACTTAGCAATTATCAACAGTAAATATTTATAATAAAACCACATATAACTACTGAACATATAACTCCTGTTTGTGCCTTTTAGACAGGCGTAGACATTATAATGCGATAAATTCACTCATACAAAGCATCTATATCAATAGAAATCTGCCAATTTTATACGAAAACTAAGTCTGATGAATATGATCATCTTACTAAAATTTCAAAATAAAAATGTTTATCCTGTAACAAAGAAGTTTATCCTAACGATTTGTAATCTACATAAGTCACCCAACAAAAATAAACTAAGTACTTGAACTAGTAGGCCTAAGTAAATTTGTACATATTGAAACCTTTTGTGACGGAATATTGCTGTTGTTTTTTGAGCACATAAACTTCATCAGCCCACCAGCGCCCGGCATTGTAAATCCTCCCCACGTGCATGCGAACCGGCCGCTAGGGCGGGAAGATAGAAACCGAGGATCAATTCCTTCTTTGTACGATTCATTGCCATCTCCATGATTCGACACTTTAGATTGAGCCATCTCACAACAGCGATCTTCAGTTAATTCCTGCAAATATATGAAGCAGAATACAATCACAAGGTTGAGAGAAAACCGAAAACCCAGGCTCTGTCAGAACTCAGCACTTTCAGGCAAACAAGGATTGGCCGGGATTGTATAAGCCCGTGTATAATTTGATTCTACAGTTTGCAATCCGATGTACATCAAAGTTCTATTGCTAGTTTCGTTGCGGAGTTAAATATTAAATTTTCATGCAACTCGCGGGTTGCGAACTGGTTTTACTTCTGATAGACTCACCAAATAATGATAGAGACGAGTAGAACCTTAAATTTAACTCCTGAACGTGCGCAACCACACAGGTAAGCTACCTGTTGCGGAGACAGGGAACTTATATTATTATTGGTGAGTGTAGTCGAGGCTGCAAGCAATTCTTTGTTCCCCGTAACCTGTTATGCTTTTTCAACAATGCGTCTGACAACCCTCGTCAAGGCACTACCCTCAAACCAACGCCTCAAACCCTATAAACTAATTAACGAAACTGAAACTAGGGAGGTTGGGAATTTTTAACGCAATTTTTTTTCAATAATTGCTCAAAAAGGCAATGTTTGCTCTTTCAAAAGAGCGTATTTTAGACCGAGTCTAACTAGCCGAGTATTTATAGGCTCGTTCCGGTGATAAAATTATTTTCTCCCTCCTAAAAACTGGCCCCCTCGTATGGCAATCAAAGGGCCAATGAGCCATATTAACATAAACACTAGCCAACTGATTTTCATGCAATTTTGTGGCAAAACGAATCGAGGCTCGCTGCTGAGCTCACATAATTTTG
>JAQIWG010001722.1:0-23110 GCA_034695025.1 Chamaedrilus cognettii | reverse complement strand
GGGGACGATATGGAATGTTAGAAAAATCGTCCCCCTTGCGAATGTTTACGACGGGTGCAAATTCTCGTTTGAAAAGTCGCCCCGCCCCGCTAGGAGGTGCGATATTTCGGCATTTCGATATTTCAATATTTCGATTTTCGATATTTCGATACCTAGGCTCCTAGGAGGGGCGATATTTCGAACGTTGGAAAAGTCGTCCCGCAAGCATTTCATAAGAGAGCGATTTTGTGAATGTTTGGAAATCGCCCTGTTTTCTGCAGCGTTCCAAAAATTGCCCTCCTCGCTAACACTCACGAAAAGGGCGTCCTTGGAACGATCGAAAAGTCGCTCCCTCGTAAGCGTTTCCGAAGGGGGCGTTTTTTCGACCGTACGCTTTAAAGCTGGTCCTAATTTTTTTTCCACCTCGCCTTGGCGCCCCCTCTGAGCCGGCGCCTGGGGCCAATTGCCCCCCCCTGCCCCTCCCCCCCGAGCCGCCACTGCGCTGAGGGCGCAGCAGAGAAAAAGGAAGCGCAGTACATCGAGCTTGCGAAGACCTACACTTTCTTCCCGATGAAAATGTGTATAAACGTGCAACAAGGAGATCTTAAACGTGTAAGCGTGCAACAAGGCGATCGCTGCACACTACGCTTATAAACATTATGAGTGTCGCGCATAAACAGCAACCCTCTGCTTCGAAGAGTCAGAAATTCGTATGTAGTCCAATTAACCTACGTTAGTCACCTTATAGGATTCAGTGACTAAGCAAAAGTTCATGATGCAAATGTCAATAGCCAGCGAACACGAAAGCTTCACTGCGCTCAATTATTTTTAAGTGAGACTCCAGTCGGTTATCGAATCTCTGTGGTGAAATACACAAAACAGACATTCATTATGCGCTATCATTTTGTATTGCTAATGATAACACACCGGTGACTATCTCTTCAATAGTAAAGTTTTTTGCTAAATTTTCAGGTGTTAAAACGTCCACTACTCTAGGTCGTGTACCAATAACGCGATTTCATTGATCCCTGACTCCCTGTAGGGCTTTCCCCAGCTGTGGACCGGAAACAGACAAAATGACGACGATGTAGATGGATCAAACACGGGTCCAGTCTAAAGGGTGCTGGTGCCAAAACAATGCGTAAGCCTAATGTACATGTATAGGACATGCCGTTGTCCATATAATGCTGAAAATAGACCGAGGTGAGGGATTAGGGCCCCGATATGGTTTTAAAGTTAGAGTTAGGGCTAGGTTTGTGGTTAGGGATTTTAGGCAAGCAAAAGCAAGGCCGGCAACGGCACGGGCAGCAGCACCACTAGACTCGACCCCGCTTCAATTGAAACACAAGCGGCTATATATCCACTCGAGCACCGCGAACCTTAACCGTAGCCATAACCAGGGACGTCGGAAGGGCACGCGCCTCCCCCGGCCGGAGGGGCAGAGTTTTGAGTGTTCTATTGACGATAATTTTGCATTTATTTTGTGATTTTTGAAGACAGCAGCTTTGAATGTAACGGTTGACCTGGCGCGCCGTCACGTGTCCGTGCAACACAGAGCAGTGCGCTGTTTTAATAAAATAGAAAATCGATACGCAAAACAGGTCGTGTGTCACTTCTGTTACTTCTATATTCTGTGATGATAATGTCGATGCCACAAACGCTCAATTATAAAGCGTTTAATGAAAACGTGTATAAACGAGAAACAAGGACAACAAGGCAAAAAGACAACAAGGCATTCTTATATTGATTTTTAAAAGTCGTAATTTGCCCTGGGTTAGATAGCTTGTTTTGAAGACGATAACACGTTTTATTTGTATTCGCCACCCTAATATCGATGGAAATTTTTGCCAATTCTAGAGTATATTTTCTAAATACAATTTTCTTTAGCGCACCGCTCCATGCTTTTGCACGAATTTGACAGCTTAGTCAATCGCACACTTGCCTTGTGCGCCAACGTACGATTTGATGACTCTGCTGGACGTCAAGCTTCACTCTCAGTCAGATGGGGCGGTCTTGGAGTACGCAGTGCTGTCGTTGTTGCTTCTTCTGCTTTCCTGGCATCAATCTCAGCGACGACTTCTCTCGCAGAGTCTGTTTCCAATACGACTTCATGACGCACTTGACCCCGACTTGAATCTCTGTCTGCATGGTGAACAGCTGGTGGGCTTGTCGTGCCTCGGAAAGAATCAGCTGGAAAGCAACGAGCATGGGATGAACCCGTCTGCGAATACGTAGCATTGTTAGCGTTAGAAAACATTGATGACATTGATAAAGCTAGACTGTCGAGCCCACTTGTAGTGGGCTCGACAGGCTCCGGCGCCTGGCTTCACGCCCTCCCATTAGCCTCACTCGGCCTTCGCTTGTCAAACGACGAGGTGCGCACAGCAATCGGTCTCAGACTTGGCGCGCCTCTCGGCGTCGGGGTCTACAGCGTCTGCAGCGAAAGCTCTAAAACGAGTGAAGTACGAGGATCTCACGGCTACATACAACTTCTCGCCGGTTGCCGTGGAGACGCTGGGGCTTGGGGGGCTGATGCGTTGGCGCTCACTGCAGAGCTGGGAGGCCGGATAGCGTGGCTGACAGGAGAAGCGCGCTCAACTTCGTTCCTGCGACAGCGTCTGGATATCGCTATCCAACGGGGAAATGCGGCCGCGATTCGGGGCACTCTACCGGGGGAAGGACACCTGGGTTCGGACTTGGATGACGTTGTTCCGTAGACTTGGATTTTAATAGCATTGATGCATACATCAAGTTCATTCATGTGATTATTTTATATTTTGATCAGTGCAGCCTAGACCTATTATATTAATTGAAGACTTAGAATTGATCAAGGATTGTAGCGTATATTGCTTTTGTTATGCATGATCTTGTATAGTGTAAATTTTCTTTATACAAAATATATTTCTAATCAAATTGAAGCTTGAGTTGAATACTGCATGTTGAAAGTTGAACTGTTGAATTGCATGTAAAAACACCAAAATCGTGCACAGATCAGGCAGTGGTGCAAATTTTCTCATGCAAAGATGACAGTCATGGAAGCTCTCGCAATGCTCGAAGGAATTATTGATGATAGCGATCCAGATGTAAGTATTTTAATAGCCTTTAATGTTTAAGCGCTAATAGCTTCGGTAGTGAATCGGTAATAAACTTTCGGGTAGGCCATGCCATCTAGTCAGATGCATTGTCAATTTCAAGCCGATACGAAATCTTTGTTTACGGAGGGGTGGGGCGGGCACTATAATAAATTTCTGGGCAAAGTATGAAAATAGTATTATAAAAATTAATAATAATAATAATTGACACTCCTGATTCTAGGTTTCCAGACGGAATTGTTTTATCACAGGCCTTTCCTTTACATATGCCTGTTTTTATCGCCTGAGAATGGCGTTCCAGGTAAAAAAATAAAAATAAAATAAAGATAATAATTATAATCATATTTATCTATATTTACGATTTTTATTTACAAAAATTTTTATTTTAATATTTTGGACTATTGCATGAATGATGCTTAGAGCTAAGGGGTCACAAAAAGGCCTCTGTTAAATTTAAGCTTCCTGAAGTTTTCAGTTCAGTTTTCATCGTTTGATAATTTTATTTATGGTTGATGGATGTGATTGGATAAGCGACTTGTGCACTCCTTTAGCACATAAGCGATATGATACATAGTGAAATTTG
The DNA here is from genome assembly GCA_034695025.1 of Chamaedrilus cognettii. Classification (NCBI taxonomy): domain Eukaryota; kingdom Metazoa; phylum Annelida; class Clitellata; order Enchytraeida; family Enchytraeidae; genus Chamaedrilus; species Chamaedrilus cognettii. Next base: position 19,456 of record JAQIWG010001722.1, on the reverse strand, counting down.
GCCATACGGTACCGTATGGTATTCAAGGCTAAGCTTCGGGTGATCTTGGAATAAGCCCTTAGCCTTTGCCAATGAGTAGCGCTCGCTAGGAGGGCCCTACACTATAGTTACAACTAGGATGAATAATTAACCCCATCAATAGCCTAGCCTGTCAGACCTAGGCCTACTAAGTTGTACTGTCGGTTATGTGCGGCGATCCTGGGTGGCTTCCACCGGATAGGATGCCGCTGGCTTTCCCCCTGCCTAGTATGTCGTTTTAAGTGAAGGGATTCGGATTGATATGATGCCATGGTCTTTATTCCTCAACTTTAACATTTTTGTTGCCCATAATCAATGAAGTTGCCAAGCAACGACCAGCCTCCTCAAGCATCCACAAGCAGCTTTGGGTTAATATTCTAATTTTTTGCAGGAAGATTTGTTAATTATTCTCGTGTCTCCTTAGTATGTGGGCAGCGAAGCAGTGTCACACTCGTGTGACGCTATTAATCACAACTTTAATTGCCTATAGTTACACATAAAATAACTAAGACTCTTGTTTATAGATCGACCAATTGCCAGTTTTTTGTAATTGAAAATAAATATACACCGTGCGTATGCATATTTTCGTCGGAAATTTACACAGCTTGTGGCAAATTATCTCAGCTCCATTCCTGCAAATTATGAAGCCAAAAAGTTCATTTTTGACAGATTTAGGCTATCGCTGATTGCGATTGATTGCGTGGTTCACATACTGAATGCGTAATGTTCATAATCTCTCAGATGGTAGCCTCGCACCATTGGGTTATCAGCCAAGCACGTGAACAAAATGTCTGAACCTGCAGTTCATCTCATACTGAGCAGGATTCTGCAATGCACTTTGAGAAATGAGCTTGCCTGAACACTAGTCGACTTCATAATCCATATCAAAACTAAGACGCCACCATCAAAACAAAAAGTTTTGAAATGGGAAAAGGAGTCTGACAAGGCTGCATTCTATCTCCGACACTTTTTAACTTACATGTATATGCAAAGAAAATCATGAGGCAGGATTAGAATAACATAGGAATTGGAGGACGAAGTGTAAACAATCTGAGATATGCTGACGACGTCACTCTAGCTGCCAAAACTGAAACGGGTTTACAAACGATAATCTAAAAATGTCATTCACAAGTAAAAAAGCAAGTCTTTATCCAAATTAAACAAAGCAACAGTGCTAACGAACACAAGAATGACATCATTCCGGACAGAAAATGAAAACGTAGATGTGATAAAGAATTTCACACTATCATAATCAATAATTAGAGAAGAGGGCGACTGCAGAGTAGATACATGAACAAGAGTAACACTGGTTAGGGTGGCTATGAGTCGAATGGATAAGATATGGCGAGACAAGGACCATATGCAAACAAGGTCAGCCTTAGTGTTTCCGGTTGCGACATATGGAAGCGAAACAAGGACCATGAGAAATCGGGACAGAAAAAAGATGGAAGCATTTTAAAAACTCGCATTGGCGAAGAATGCTGAACCTTTGATAACGACGAGAACAGACATCTCCACCATCAAGCACATCGGCGTCCTGATTCTGCTAGTTGACACTACTCCGTGGCTCAAAAGTAAAGAATTTCTTCAATGACTACGAAACGCAATATGCGTTGTCAATAAAATTTTTGCTATGTCAACTTGGATCATTGCTTCATATTTCTGTAAATGTTTATTGAATTCGATCGAGCGTTTAAAAAGATACAAGTGGTCATAGTTGCCCTGCAAAAAAAGCATCAACCAAGCTGGGAAACTGCTTAATTGCTATTTGCATCAACTATTTTGTGGTAGCGATCTCTTTTACATTCCAATTCAATTATTGTTAGCAATCCAGGAATATACACTTCAGGTTTCAACAAGATTTGGTTCCAAAGTGCACGTAAAACGATCGAAGAGCGCAGTAATAAAAGAAGAATGGTTGGGCGTGAAAGTGGCGCGCTGTCAATTCAAAGTATGCTTGTTACAAAAGCGCGTCAAAAAAAAATCAATGTCAAACAACTGAAGCATGGAATAAACAAAAATTTGCTCAAATTTGAACATTCTGTGCGTATCAAAAAGACAAGCAGTAGCGTGAACGATTATTGGCTTGCACAAGAGGTACAAACAGCAATTAAGCAACTTCCCAGCTTGGTTGGAGCGTTTTTTTGTAGGTCAACTTTGACTGCTCGTATCTTTTTAACCGCCTCATCAAATTGAAGGAAAATTGGCAGGAATATGAAGATATGATCCAAGTTAATGTGGTAAAAATTTATTTGTAAACGCTTACTGCATTCCATAGTTATTGAAGAAATTTGTGGGTCCTTTACTTTTGAGCCACGGTGTATATGTTGACCCGTAGGTCTCGGTGGCTCCGCGGTATGTTCGCCGCCTCCCAAGCTGGCGACCCGGGTTCAAACCCCGGCGCTGCTTGTTCAGAGTTTCAATTTTCGGGCTTACCCAGTCCTAAAGCCGGATAGGACTTTAAATGGGGGCCGTGCATTTCTGAAAAAACTGATCACATATGGCCAAAATTAAAATTAAATGGTTAATTAGAAAATTACAATATGTAAATCTGTAGTAATACAGGTTCTAATTTAATCGGCAATAGATTTGACAATTTGGCAATTTGATGGCGGCAATAGATTTGACACTGTACCATAGCTTGGGCGCCTGTCAGAGCTCACCAGTCCTGGGACCTGACGAATCAGATGCAGAGTCAGCTGGACTGAAAATGTTAACGTTGGTGTTATGGTGGATCCAGCTGCAATGTGCGCTGCATGAATTAAGTGAAGGAGAAACCCGCACCTCAAAAATATCGAGGAGTGTACAGCGCCCTAGAAATGACCCCGGCCATGACACGGCGCTCCAAAAGGAGGCCTAAAACAAGCAAAAATACATCAAACAGAAACTATTGTATTTTGGACACGTGTTGAGAGGGAAGGGAAGGGCCTGGAGAAGAATGTCATGATGGGGATGGGGGAGGAAAGGGAAACAGGGGTAGGCCAAGAATGAGGTGGCTGGACGAGATACGGGCGTGCATGGGAATGACAATTCAGAAGCCGAACGAATCAGTGAGAGAGCCGCGTTATGGACGAAGGAGAAAAATTGGCGCAGTCACCAGACTGATTCTGAGGTCGTTCAACCTGACGGCACAAGGTCAGGTTTCGCTAATTCGCTAGGGGGTTGTTTCTTCATGACGCACATTTAGTTATAATTGAATGTAATATAATAGTCATGTCAATAGTGGCGAACTCTTTCATTCATTTTTAATATCTCTGTGCACACACCAGGGATTGTCTAGTTGATGCATAACAGCAGCTACAAGTTTTCTAGGCCTACTGGCGCCTCTTGTGATATATTAATGAACAACGACAGATTCAAGGAGAGGGATAGGAGGAAGTATTCCCTTCACCAGTATGAATTTATTTCTGTCATCGCAATATTGTTGCGAAAGCCGTGGCTTGTGTGGCCTATGCGGCATAGAAATGTCAAATGCATTCGTTCTTTTCAATTAGGTACCACATTCTTGAAGCAAAGCATTAGACTAAAGCCCAATTGGTTCAGTAAGTTAACTGAAGTTCGGGCCTGGACCTGAACTCCGACAAATATAAAAAATCAGAAATTGGTAATCAAATGTAACAGCGCTCCGTAGTAATGAACGCTGTAGGCCGTTGGCGCCAAATTGAAAATAATAGTTGAACTTTTTTTGGATACCTAGGGCGTGTAAAGTAGGCAAGCGCTTACTGTGTGCTGACTCAGCAAGCTAAGCGTAGCTGTAAAGTAGGCAAGCGCTGACCATCAGTGCTGAGCTTGATTTGTAAGCAAGCCAAGCGGATCGATAGGGATGATTTGTTGTGATAAGCTGTCAATTGACTGCATTATCGCCCGTTACTCGCGAAACCAACTATATTCTATGACGCAATAAGTGATCAAACGATCACGTGACGTGAAATGACTAATCGCGATCAAGTACTTTTCTCTATGGACGCAGCCATCTTGGCAGCGTGTTATTTGAGGCAAATTTGTCACATATCCTTCATTAGTAAGCAATGAAAGTAGTTTGCTTGCCTACTTTACATGCCCCAGTTTAAATCGCATAAACTTTGTGGAAAAATAGCTTGTTTTGTACAATACTGTGAATCAACGAATTTGGTAAATACGACCTCAGATTCTGAGGTCGTATTTACCAAATTCGTTGATGACGAATTTGGTAAATACCTCATTCATAGATGAATACAATGAATCTGAATCTGAGGTCGTATTTACCAAATTCGTCACCGTTTCTCTGTAAATGGATATTTAATTGAAATCATAAAAAACTGAATTACAGAAACGCCCTGGCGATATTTTAAAATTATGATTGTGGATTCGGATTTTCCATACATAATGAAGTATAATTCATTCTACACAGCAGCGTTTTATACAACATACTAGTTTCGTTTCTATGGATTTGTTCAAGTTGTAGTCCGATCTGCCAAAATTTGAATGGTATGGGTTGCTGAATTCAGATCGATTCTTAAGTACCATGATAAGTAAGTTTGTGTCGTTTTACGTAAAAATAAGTAAGCAACTTTTATGGTCACGCTACGAATAAAGATAGCGTTTTATTCATTACTAGCCAATATACCCGGCGATGCGCGGAGCTGAACGGGCGGTCAGGGGTATCACGGGGCATTGGTGGACCCATATTGAGTCCCAGAATCCATGAGGGGCCTCAGGGTCAATTATAAACCTTCAACAGAGTCATTAAAACTCTTGTGCCCAAACTCTTTCATGCCCCTTTGGGGCCCCTTCGGGGGCCCCTGGTGCCCTTTCGGGGCCCACGGCCCCTATGGGGTCCCTAACTTTAATACCTTGGCAGGGCTCCGGGGGCAACCAGAGCGAGCCCCAGAATCTACATGTCTTTGGGGCCATAGGACCAATATTGAACCTCCACCAGCATCAAGATAACCTGTGCTGCATAAACGCATTGATGCCGCTTTGGAGTATCCCCAGGGACCCCTTCAGGGCAACCTGGCGCTCCTTCGAGGCACAGGGCCTAGAAGGGGTATACAGCCCCATCTGGGCCCCTCGGCAACTGCTTCTGAGCTATCGCCAGCATCGTGGAGAGCATCTGGGCATTGTTTTTTAACTCTTCTCAAGGGCCTCTTCGGGGCAACCCGGGTGCCCCTTTGGGGCCCCTTCAACCCCCCAAGGGGCCCCTCGACAACCTCTTTTGAGCTATCACCAGCATCGTGGAGAGCATCTGGGTGGATATTTTCTCAATTTGTATGTGGCCGGGGGCCTTTGGCCCCCGTGGGTTACTCCGGATTCTCCCGGGGGCTGCAAACTATGACCTGAATTGGGAAATTGGTGACCCACCTGCACAAATTTCATGTCGATATCTTCAAAACTTCGCGAATGCATCGTGGCAAACATATACACTATCAGGCTACGTCTAATGTCCTATCGTTCCAGCCGCAGTGTATTGTCTTGCGGGGAAGGAGAAAGAAGTTGGAGCTTTCTTCGTTTTTAGTAATGTTCAATTCGTTTTCAGTTCAGTTATCTAAATAACTGTACACAAACAAACCAGCATCAATTCCAACATATATTAGAAAACAAATAGAGCAATGTATAGCGGGCTAAGAAATGTTTAGGCAATGAATCAAGCGGTATAGTCAAATGTGGCATAGACTATGGGACCCTGGCACGCAGGGTGTATTTAACTAGAATAATATTGGTCTGCTAAATAGGTAGCTTTAGAGCATTTAAAGTTCCCAGCTTGCATATATGGCAATGTCATGTTGCAAAACAAATGTCATGTAGGCAAAATAGAGAAAGCCACGAGGTGGCCTAGTATATGCGCTAGTGCTACAGTTAATTGAAAACCTTTCTGTTCCGTGCGCTGCTCCGGTCTGACTGAACTACAGTCCGTATAGTTACAGTCGCTAGTCGAGTCAAAAGCCCTATACAGCGTGGCGCACTGCGGCAAGAACGAAGTCGACTTGCCTTGCTGCGCTCAGGTATCGGGGTATAGTGAGGTCTCTGGTCACTGTACCCTGACACCCCGTCAGTTTGTGAAAAAAAGATAGTGTGTAAGAATAACTGTCAAATGAGCAATACTTCTTAATATGAACGGTATCGAATCCTCATACTGGCGAAGAGGTGTGCAAAATTGAATCGGTGCAGGGTATGTTTACTAAAAAACTGCCGAGCTTCCAAGGAATGCCAGACTTGAACGTGCAGGTCTGTGTGCTTTAGAGCTCAGAAGATTATGGGCCGAATTGTGCCTTTGCTATAACATTTTACACGGAAATGTTGAAACGGATGTCATAAACTTTCCGAAACGTGAACCTCACCGTTAACCAGAGGTCATAGTTGGAAGTTGAAGTTGAGAACACCAAGGTTGGATTCTAGATTGCACTTTTTCTCTGACACAACCGTCAATAACTGGAATTCCTTATCAGAAAGCACCATATCAGCCGTCTAAGTAAAATCCTTCAGATTAATGCTCATGACAGAATTTTAAGAAAAATTCTTAGTCATTAAAGGCTAGCTTTGCTGATTTAATACTATATTTGACACAATGCATGTATGTATAGCCAGATGTTTTATGATTGCAAGTATTTTACGGTCAATTGGTAGTAAATATCTGAAATTCCCCATCAGAAAACACAGTATCAGCCGTCTCAGTAAAGTCCTTCAGATCAATGTGTCATGACTTAGCCGGCCCTACAATCGTATTACTCTTAAGGATTTCAAAGCACTACTACCTTTTTATGTCTTACTGACTGCGAATCAGGAATTTAAACACTTTTCCTCTACATTTAATAAACCGAAGTCCGATATTAAATATGCAATATTTAATAAAGAAATAGAAGAATAGGCTAGGAGCGCATCGGAACAACTATAGAAAAATTGGAGAGCATCAATATAAGAAAAGGTGCCTAACAACTAAATAAGTCTTTACACAAAAAAAGAGTCACATAACCCAGTTACTAACCTCCATCCCCGCTACACAGTTTCGAGTAAGTTTCCACGAAATCCACGACAGTCCCTCCCGTCAGTCGCATGCACCGTCGCGCTAGGCCTTCTTCTGGGTCTATCCAAAAGCGCTTCCGCACGAAAGATGAGACAAACCGCTCAACCTAACGCTCACTCTAAATACATGTAGTGGTAGCACACTATACCGTGAGCACAGTTACAAGTAACACTTAGAAATAAGACTCAGAGGTACAGGTCTAGATTCAACGACGTGGCGGGAGTGACTGCGGCGCAGCAACAAGTTTGAATTTCTGAGGTGCAGAAAGCCAGCAGCTGGCAGCTAGTAGCTAGCAGCTGCCAGACCTGCTCCTAAGAGCAGTGACAGAAATGATCAGCGTGATAATTGCCCGTCACGTCTCCATCCTTTGAAAACACGGCGGCATAGTGAAACAGTGATGTCGTATGACTAAAACTCATGCTCGCCTCACCTCTCCCGAACAGTGATGCAAAAAACCTGAAGGATGGGAATACCGGCATGTACATGTACGTACTTCACTTTCTACGTGCAGTAATCTCAATTCAAGCTTTACACTTACGGTCGCGTCCTGGTCCTAGTCCTAGTCCTAATCACGTGACAAAACATTCATGCCCAGCCAACTTCTCATACAAAAAACTCATGATAAACCAGTTCCTACACTTAGTATTACCGCTGCATCAAACCCGGAAAGAAAATTTACTTAAAAAGCTCCTTCTACAAGCTGGAATCATATGAATCCACACCATGTTCATTCCCAACAAAACAGTGTTACCACTCACTCATTGACCAACATCTTAAAATCAATACACAAAATTTGCAAAATTGCAGTAGCTGCATTAATTTACAATCAAATCTAATAGTAGAATGTCATCAAAAAATTTACAGTCACATTTTTAAATTACACAATAGCCGCACTACAATATAATTTAACACACTGTTCAACAAACAAGAGCTCCACCCGCTTCTTTGTATAATCATATGCCTTGGTCTCTGTTATATAGTCCGCTCTGTCACTGCTGTCAATGGATTCGCTTTCGAATTCACCGCGTGCCTAGCGGATGCAGTAACGCTGTCAGCAGTAGCGTTCTCAGTCGACAATATACATACAGCCGCGCCAAAATCGCATGCAGCAGCGCTCGATTTGCATGCAGCAGTCTTGCACGCAGCAAAGCTCGGCTCTACATGCATGCCAGCGGCAGCGGTGATGCATTCAGCCGACAATATACCTGCACAGTCAATGGTAGCTAGCCTAGAGTAAATTGGAGAACACTGCCCCCAGTTATGTCGGTGCCCCTAGCAACTAAGTCCTGTTCCCTGCAGTGTCACCAGCAAGCGTCACGAAGTCATGCAGTGCAAGCAATACATGCGGTGCGTCACTGCACATAAATTCTGGCACAGCAATAACTAATTCTGTCTCAGCTGAGGCTACGTCCTCGGATTTTCTAGAGTCAACTAGTCGGCATGCGACCTTGTACAGCAATGCCGTAGCATTTTCATGACTCAGTGCCCCCTTTAACCAAACAATTTCCACGGCCTTAGATTCATCCAGCACGGAACACAAGACTTCTGGATGCATGTAGCATCAGTTCCACTATCGATCAAACATTAAATTTCCCGGGTCTCGCCCGAAAATTGAATTTCGACATTTCCGCCCTCTGACCATGAAGCAACGTCTCGGACGCTCGCGATCTAGACAGTCCCCGGTCATACTGGTGTAAACCTTGACCCTGTTGACTCTCTTCGTTTCAGCAAATATGCTCTCCAAGGAGCCCGTTAACTCCAAGTCAGTTGGATCATTGGTGGTTGTCCCCGCCCCAAATGGCATAGGCTCACAAATTCTTAGAACAGAAGAAATTCTGAGAACAGAGAAATTCTGAACAGGTCTGTGACCTATATCCTGTTCACATGCTTAGTGGCAGCACCAACCCCCTCGTAAAGGTAAATACTTGGGCAATTTATCTTCTTGTCATTGGGAGACGAACAAATCTAGCACAATTAAGCGTCCCCTGCGAAATTCGTAGGTTCAGCATTCGCCCATTTTTTGGGCCATGACTTTTTCTGTGCGTTCCTGACGAACCCCTCAAAGTTTTTTCCGTTCACTTTGCTGTCAGATTTCGGAGACCCTGAATTTTGAACAACGTGTTGTCCCTCACTTTCTTGCTCAGCTTTCTGACTAGACCTCCCATTGTTGAAATTGCTTGTACCGCCCAAATGCCACTTGTTAAATCCTGAAACACGTGTGCTTGACCTCACTCTCAACATATGCGTCGACAAGCTCTGCGATCTCACTGCAAGTTAAATGTTTCTTTTCAGTTTTCTGAAGGCGTACAAATTCACTTATGTCCTTATCGAAACACTTCTACATTTGTCACAACAGATGACATCACAGAGATTCTCGAATGTGTCACACTCTTGGAGTTCAAATGTGACTCCAGTTACAAATGCAACCTATGCGAGAACTGATTCCAAGAATCATTTTTGTTCTTAGTGGTTGACTAAAAGTTCTTTTGATGCTTGGCTACCATACCACGATATATACTTTTCAGCCCATCCCTTAGCTTCTGAAAATCATTTATCCCGTTTGGTGACATTTTTTCCAACAGTAGTTTAGCCTTCTTGCTAAGGAAACTCCGGGCAACGGCATGCTGAATGTCCTCATCAACCTCAAACAATTTGAAGTTGCTGGATAGGGATGTGAAAAAGAAATTTAATTCCCCGGCGTCATCACTCATTTGAATTTGCTCCTTCTCCACGTAACGCAGAGCGCGCTTCAGGCGCTCAGGTCTGGAGTCTAGCCTGGTTGTCTCAATAGCCCTACGATTGTCCGCCTGCGTCTGGAGACTATGAGCCAGTAGCTCTGAGCTAGCCCTATCAGAGCCATTTGCCAGCTGCTTAGTCTCTCCGATCAACACGTCCCTTAGATCCACAGCTACTCTGGCGTGGGCTTCAGTTATTGACCCTTCAAGCTTCACGAGCTCTACACGCTCGCGCGTCCTTTGCTCGGCTAGCTGTTGAGCCAGCTGCCCTTGCTGTTCACCCAAGCGCAACTTGACGTCTCTCTCTGAGGCCTCCTTTCTAACTGCGCTTGCATTTGCTGTTGGACACCAGCCTGCTCGCTTAGCCGCAACTGTAATGCAGACTCTCTAAGCTCTCCCTGGCCTGCGTGGCCAATTTCATTTGCACTTGTCGCTGGGCTAACATAGAGTTCTTCTGAGCCTGTAGCTGTGCACTTTGCATCATGGCTAGCATGGCAGCTAAATTTGTGAATTGCCCAGAGAGATCAACAGTGGTAAGGCCCTGTATAGTCTGCCCACCAGCTACCACTCGCACCCCTCCCGCAGTGGCAGTAGGAGACGCCACACCGCCGGTGTTCAGCACTGTTACAGGCGCGTTGACATTAGTGGGTGTCTTAATATTCTGCTGCTGCCCTGCCTGAGCCAATGCATGCGCCCACAAATTCCCCCCCCCCCCCTGCTTGGAGATTAGTCAAAGCATCAGGCGCATTGTCGAGAGCCTGTCTGATGACAACGGCGAAACTTAATGGTTTCAATCTACAGTCAATAACTATGTCGACTATGTCGTCACGTGACAGTAACTCAATGATCGGCACGCTGGCCGAATTTGTGAAGGCGCGTTTTAGTTCCTCTACTAACGTTGCCGTGCTAGACTTTACACGTACTTTATAGTATTCGTCCCACCGTGGGTCCAAACCCGTGGCCATTTTTCAAGTTTTCCCCCGCGTTCCTGTCTTTGCAAAACCGCTAGACTACGAGTTGCAAAATATGCTACGGAAGTACACTAGACTCTAATCTACAGTCTGTGCTTACTAATATCTCAACACAACGATGAAAAATTATGTTGACGTCAATGATCATCAATCATGACTCCAATAATTATATTATGTTGCGCCACCATGGCTGCACCACGTGCGCAAGTATAATATCATTGCGTCGATAGGCTGGCGCAACAAGTCAATTATCCATAGGCTTGGAGTGTGCCTGCATGCGTTTGTCTCGGACCATGACTGGTCGGGGATAGTAAACAACAGTCAAGCATCAAATCGAAATATGGCGATCACACTGACCCATCACGCCGCGTCCAGGATATAGGCTACAAGTCATGCATGTATGTCCTATATAGCATGCCTTTCGGTGGCGGAGTTATCTGCAATCTTCAATCAGGGAATCTACCGCCCACTCATTGAAGACGTGAATAGCCGTACATATTAACAAGTGCGTAATGATCACCACCAGTTGTACACTAGCAGCACAATTAAGCGTATAACCTGCTACCATTTAACAACGTCTGTATAACTCCGCCTCTGACTTTTCTTGTAACTTGTGTTGAAAAATTTAACTTTTAGCTTTTTTCCTAATTACTCCGAATTCTTGTCCCTCCTCCCCAGAATTTAGCAGGAACCAGGAACCGCCGCCCTCTAAAGGAAAGGAACTGAGCAGAGTTAAGCCACAAATTAGCGTGTCATGACATAACCCGCCATACAACCGTATTACCCTTAGGGATTTCAGATTGCTACTCCCCTTTTATATCTTATTGACTGCGAATCAGAATTTTATACACCTTACCTCTACATTCAATGAACCAATGAATGAATGTCCGACATTAAATATGTAATATTTTAAAGAAAAATTGAAGAATAAGTTAGGAACGCATGGGAACAATTATAGAATAATTGGACAGCATCTATAACAGATGCCTAACAACTAATAAAGTCTTTACACGAACGCAGAGTCACATAACCCAGTTACTAACCTCTCTCCCTATTACAGTTTCCAGTCAGCTTCCCCAAAACCTACGGCAGTTCCTCCCATCAGCCGCATGCACCGTCGCCGCTAGGCCTACCTCTGGGTCTATCCAAAAGAGCTTCCGCACGATACATGAGACAAACCGCTCAACCTAACGCTGACTCTAAATACATGTAACACTATACATGCAACACTATACAGTGAGCACAGCTACAAATTATAGTTAGAACAAAGACTCAGAGGTACAGGTCTAAACTCAACGGCGTGGCGGGAACGACTGAGGCGCAGCAACAGTTTGAATTTCTGAGGTGCAGAACAGACGGCCAGCAGCTGGCAGCCGGCAGCTGGTAGCTAACAGCTGCCAGGCCTGCTCGTGAGAGCAGTGACGAAAATGATCGGCATGGTAATTGCCCGTCACACAATGCGCATATCAGAATCTTTTGAAAAATTCTTAATTATTAAAGGTTGGCTTTGCTGATTTTATACAGTATTTTACACATATGCAGGGTGTGGCAGCCAAATGTGACGAATTCACAAGCGCAAAACTTTGGCATTTTTCGCGCGATTGAAATATTTTTTACGCTATGTTGTAGAGAAAAGATGGGAATTTATTTTACATATCCAACAGAAAAAGAAACGCACAATGTTCACAACACATGCTCCATGTGAGCGCCGCTGCGTCCCAAGCATTCTCTGACGCGCGCGGTTAAATATTGTTTATTACGTTCTTGCAAATGTCACTTGCTACGTCGCACAGATGTCATTTGCAACTGCGATTTGCAGTTTCTCGATGCTTCTTGGTTTATTAAAATAAACTACACTATCTGTGACTCATTTCCAAAAGAAGAAGTCAGCATGGCTGAGGTCAGTGTAGTGAAGGCCATGTTCGCTCTATGCCGCGAGAATCAATCGCCCACCAAATTTCCATCCAAGTCAATTCAGCAGTAATTGTGTGGTTAGCCATCCTGCTAAAACCATTCATCCTCTCCAGCAAAACCTTGACTTGACGACAATACTCTCAAAATGTGTAGTAAAATTGGCGATGTCGTTCAGCATTTCGTCCTCAAACCAAGGCGGACCGATGATCATGTGTAGGCTACGCTTGTCACCGGGTCGCCGAACGGAAAGTGATGTTCCCTAGAAGACTCGATATCTAGTGGCTCGGCTATATCGACATGCAGAGTTTTCAAGCTTTTGCACATTATGCCGGTCATATGCAGCAGATGTAGGCTCGGACCACAAGTTAGGGCTGGCATCAGGCATCAATAGGAGTGAAACCAAAAACAAAGAGCACCAAAAGATTTGATGTGGCTCCATGGATACTAAAAGAAAATACTGTGCAGCTGTCCAGTCTCATCTTTCGTTAACTGTAAATAAGAAACAAGACATGAACGTGGAAAGGACCTGGGAATGGTTCAAAAGCGGTATCTCAAATGCAGCGTAAAGTACAATTGGCTGCAAAGGCGAGAAAAATACAGCCTCAAAGTGGATAACGGACAAAGCATTACATTTGAGTGACGAAAGAAGGAAGCACAGATCAATTCTGAAGAGCAACAATGCACTATAATAGGCTCACTAGATCAATAAAACTTACCGCTAAACGACACAAAAATAACTGGATCAAAGATCAATATAGAAAGAAATCAGACAAAATAGTTATACTGTAAGATAAAAGAAATAGTGGGGAAAAGTAGCCAGAAGATGTCATCAGTGAACTACAAAGGAGAGAAGGCAAGAGAAGCTGAGGAGGATACAATAAACAGATGGAAAGAACACTTTTAAGAGCTATACAACGTGCAAAACACTACAGATGAAAGTATACTTGCTGAAATGCCGATCACCGCAGCCGTGCAGCCAATGCCTGAATTCCTCGAAGAAGAAGTAAGAGCATCGGTAGACAATCTGAAGAAACGAAAAGCTCCAGGAACTGACAACTCAGCAAGTGGAGGTCGAGGATTCTTTTTCAAATTTTAAACCAGTTACGAGCAGTGTTGCGCAGGGAAGTGTCCTCGGGCCAATTCTGTTCATATTCTACATCAACGACCTAACTGAACCTGTTGTATAACCCTCAATCCCTAGATTATACGCTGACGATCTAAAAGTGTATTCCTTCCATAAAAATGACGTTGAAGGAAAACATTTCAGGGAAACGCTTGCAAATATCACAAATTTGGCAGATGGAAACATACCATTTCAAATGAAAAATCTAAATGGCTCCTAATCAGTAATAAAAAGCAAAATTCAGTTCCTAGAGACTTCGAGTTTGAACTAGCCTGAGCTGCTCTCCCGAGAGGATGTGCTCGACCTTGGAAAAAAATTGACATTGCGACTAAAATTTGTTGACCATACTTCCATCGCTATTGCAAAAGACAAGCAAGACTTTCTCTGCTCAAATAAAATTTCCTGTCGCAAAATCCTAAAACACTAATCATGATAAAACATGTATCATTCCGATACTGGAATACTGCTCACCAGTTTGGAATCCAAGCAATATTATTGAGGTACACCGACTGGAATCGGTACAGCGCATGTTCACCAAGCGTTTAATTGGGTTTGAAGGATTAAATTATCTTGAGCGTTTTGAGAGGGCCGGTGCTTAAAGTACTGTGTACATTAGAACTTAGAAGTTTGCGCGCTGATCTGTGTTTGTGCTACAACATTTTACACAATAACATTGAAACCCCTGTCAGGAAGTAGACTCACCATGCCATAATACTAGAGGTCATAAATTTAAATTAAAAAGTTATGTGTCACGATCGGACTCTCTCCTACACTTTTTTCCACAAAGAATTATAAACCCATGCAATTCCTTGCCTTCAGAAACTGTGGAAGCCATATCGACGGCTGTATTCCAATCAAAAGTCATATCTTATTCACTTGATCAGTTTTTAACAATAAACGACTAATCTTTGAATCTATACTCAAAAGGCTACATGTATGGAACCATATCTTTGATACAGTGTAAGTTTTTATATATTGATTTATAAATATATCACGATAAACCGATTTATGCTTAAATTTTACCTTGCAACTCTAGTAACACTGTATAATGCTCTATATAATGCTGCTTTTAATATGTTACCGTTTTAAACTCTCCTACACGTGACCTTCACAGAGCAGCTAATTATGAAGACAACGCGCCATGCACTGTATCCTACATGACATTGTACAATGTCATATGAGCGACACTCAATGGCACACGATAGTCTGCGCTGAGAATGATCGCTGTGTGTCAGTATTTTAGACTTTCTATATCTCATACATTGTTATCGCTCAGACGTCTAAAATAAAATGCATTTGATTTGATTTGAACATACCGGCAGAACTACTACAGGCCGGTAGGGAGACGGTCGTGAAAGCGCTGCACTTCCTATTAAAAAAAATCTATGAACAAGTAGTGGTTCCGGAGGAGTGGGGAAAGGCCATTATAACACCAATATATAACTAGACGGAAGCACAGTACCCATGCATAAACGGCGTGCGCGCAGGCCGCCAAAAGTAGATAAACAGAAGCTTTTTAAATTACGGCAGGATTTACCCATTTTGGAAAAATTAGGCAAGCATCGACAACATGAACACACAACACATTTTCTGTGATAAAGAGAATAAAGAGAAATAAAAATCTGGGGGGCTCCAAGGGGCACAGTTAATGTTATACAAATCCAAGCGAAACTATATAATCCAGGCTTAGTGCTCATGTTCCCTAAAAAATTTTCAAAATCCGTTCAGTGGCGGCTGAGTTATTTTGGCGCAAGGGTTTTGGCCCCCTACTTTTATAAAAACCGATCGCCCATCTCATGTATTAATATTTTGTTACAACATACATAGGGCGCTCTTTAGCTTCGACCAAGTGCAACACAACAGTGGAAAATCTTGCAAATCAGACTGATAATAAAAACGTTATCTCTATTCCTGCAAAAGTGCATGATATGGCCCCCCAGGCCCCCTTATCATTTCGAAATAAATTATTCAGCCAGAAACGATTTCTCCAATGGCATATATATTTCGCCCCGGGTTTCATTATTGTAGCGTTCAAGGTTGCTACCGATGATAACAAAAATCACAATTTTTCTAAATCATGGGGGGGGCTCCCGCGGGCACCGTTCATATTTTTTCTAAACTAAACTTAACTAGTAAGTGAAACATTCTGGTGCAAAAAGCGTGAAAATCGGACTGATAGAAAAAAAGTTATCGCAATTCATGCAAAAGTGCACGTGGTGGCCCCCTGGACACCCCGACAATGTTTTTGCTGGAAACAATTTTCGTTAACGGAAAAAATGTGTTGAGCCTAACTCTAGACTTACAGCGTTCACCTATCGGCGCACGCCATAAAAAGGGAGATAAAACTGAATGCAACAACTACAGGGGTATGAGTCTACTAAGTATACCTGGGAAAGTTTTTACCAAACGCTCCAAAGAAGAATTAAGAAATATGTAGAAGAAGCCGTCGCAGAGAAACAGGCAGCTTTAAGTCCAGGCCGCAGTGCAATGGACCACGTATTCACAATACTAAAATTATCAGAAAAATATATTGAATATATCCAAACCTTGTACAACAACCTCATTGACTTCAAACAAGCCTTCGACAGCATCTGGCAGAAAGAGTTGTGGCATATCTTACGAGCAAATGGAATACCGGACAAACTTTGCAACGTAATAGAAAGTGTTTACGAAAAGTCTATTAGCGCAGTTAAACTGCAACACACTACTGCAAATGTTACCCCCATATGAAAGGCTCTTCCTCCGACCCGAAGACTACAGGCCTATTTCTTTGACATGCGTGTGCTGCAAGCTTTATGAATCTGGCATCAAACTAGCCCTAGTAAATTATCTGCACAAGCACGGTGTCATATCAGATGCTCAGCACGGTTTCCTGGAGTCTAAATCCACCACATCCAACCTTCTACAGTCCCTCTACGACTGGGCAAAAAATTTGGATGAAAAAAAATGATACCATTATAGCGTATATTGATTTTGCAAAAGCCTTTGATCGAGTGTCTATTCCCAAACTTCTGCATAAATTAAGCCACATTGGAATTGCTGGTAACCTGTTTTCATGTATTCGCTCACTATTGACAAACACAAGACAGCGAGTTATTAATATTGTATTGATGTTTTTATTACATGTGCTCTGCGCTTGAAAAAAAATTGCATACATACATACATACTGGCTGGTTGAAACGACAGTTTGGCTGGCTAACCTTAGGCTGGCTGCCTTAGGAGTATGTGGGTGTATCGAGACTGCAGAAAATCAGAAACGAAGTCATTTGTTGATTGTACTGCGGCAACGACTTAGACAAGAAGCCACTGGTGCACAAAATACAAGAAAGACGCCTCGAGTGGTTTGGACGTGTCGACAATCCAGAATGAGCCAGAATCGACTACCCTACCTGGCGCTGCACACCAAAGTACATGGTGCGAGAAACCAAGGCAGTCCAAGACGATGATGGATCGATTACATAGCGGAGGACCGAGAACGACATTGCATATCCATGAACAATGCCGTAAGGACGATGTCCGACAGGGACGCTTGGCTCATTCGGCTCCATCGTCACTCGCAGAGCTGACGGACGGACCAGAAGAAGAAAGAAGAAGAAGAGTTTTGAAACTAGAAGCGGGTCATGAAATTATTTTCAGGATCTTGCTCGACGTGAAATTATTCTTGAAATGAAATGAAATGACGTGAAACTCTAAAGTCTTGCATGCTGGCCAAACTAATTGTCATACTTAGCGGCGCTATCTACATTCTGATGGAAAAGTAAGTGTTGCTCGAATCGTTTCGTTATGAATTGGAGAAATCAAAGGAACCACCCCCACTTTCCAATGTGAATTGTATTGTTTCGACGAGTTTTGTGTGTGTGGACGCTTCATGGGATACCTCGCTTTTCGTGTTGTCGGGTAAAGGTCAGTAACAGGTTCGACCGACGGATCACTAGCCTTATTAGGATTAGTGTCAGCTCCCAACTTCAAAACCATATTGCGTTGTTTTAATTCCTGAAATAGTTCTTCAAAAATGTCCAACTCTTCCGAGTTATCCAAAGATTGGAAGGAAGTCAGATGAGAGAATGAAACGTCCAATGGAATCGTTTCAGGAGACTGAAGATTGTTGGGCTTCCGAGAAGTGTCGGTGTCTTCGATGAATGGCATGAAAACAATAACAGAATCTTCAATTGGGGTCATACAAGCATGTGAATTGCTAGTAGTATCGACTGGATCGGACCACAAATGCATATGACTGCAATCCGACAAAATGCTTTCCGGACTCTCAATCGTGCCTAAGTCAGAATCGGTACGGACCTCCGCTGCAACGTGTAGTGCCACTGGCGCTGATTTCTTCGTAGCAACCTAACTTGATGGTGAAGAATCGGTGATTGGCGGAAAATTAGTTGTGGAACTAATCATTTGTGTGCTATGCGGACGGTCTACATGGACGTACTGACCATCAGGGGAACTACCTGTATGAATCCTTCCTAAGTCAAATCAACCAGGAATACAAAAAGTAAAAGCTCTTTTGTATCGTAATCATCAACTGTGATTAGTGCAAAACCGTCGTGCAAGTCGTCAGTTATTGCACAAGTCAGCAGTGTTTCGGGGAAAACTGACGCGGCGCAACCGTCGGCTATAAGGCGACCTGTTTGATGTCTGCAGTAACCTCATTGCCAAATGCACTCATAAGACTAATCTTGGCACAACCGCCACCGGATCATCTATCAAAAAGGATGAAGGTATAAACCTACGCCTCAATACGGTTATTCCTGTGCCGCTATCTATCATGGAGTTAACGAATTGTCCAGCGCAAGAAATGTGTGACCAAAGGACCACCGCCTACCACGGAAACGCCATTAGTTTGCTCGCTGAAAGTTCTGACCAGAGGATTGTTACCTCCACGAGAGTCAGACTGATTTTCACCAGAGGCGTTTGGTTTCTTATAACACTAACTTGTATCGGGTGATTGGGACATTCGACTGCCAGTGCGAGATTTTGAGATCAGAGATCGACTGCGTTCTGGCCAGCCAAGCTAACGATGTAGTCGAGAAAGTACTTGTTCTATATTGCCTTAGCAATGGCAGCATGACTGTGCAGGATTAAGACAAAATTTGCGATGCAAGAAGCGCTCAAAAGTTTGCAAAGTAAACAAGCCGATCGGCGGGCGTCTATCGATCGCTGTGGTGATAAGAGACACGTAAGGTGGGCCGAAAAGGCCTGGCTGCCACAAACCAGAGCGCGAGAAAAAAAGCGTAAATTGCACAAGAAACGCAAAAGGATAATAAAAAACGGCGTGTCCAAAGGTTTTCCAGAGCGGCAGCGATATTAGTTAGTGAAGCTCTTTGTAATTAGCATATTACAATTAATAATTATTATTACTATTGAATAATAAATGTTATTTAATTTTTTTTTTTTATTTATTGGCCCTCCGTTCTGCGTTCTCATTCTAAAGTTTGACTTTTTTAAATTAGTGTAATCTCAGTAATCTCTGAGACGGCTAGCCCTCGTTATCAGATGGTGAGATAAAAGTGCCCCAGGAGCTAAATTTTAATTAATATATATTATATTTTTAAATAATATAATAATTAATATAATATTATTATATCTTTTTTTGTAATTATCAATAATATTATTATATATATATACAGGGTGCGTAAAAAAAAACAACCCCCTAGCAGATTCGCGATAACTCGGCCAAAAGTTAATATAT
>JAQIWG010001721.1:0-23111 GCA_034695025.1 Chamaedrilus cognettii | reverse complement strand
TTCCATCTCCGTTTGCATGACATATTCTTGGTGCGTTAAAAGTGCAATATACATACATACATACATACATACATTATTTTTCTTCTTCCAAAGACGTCATCTCAGCAATGTCGGATTCAAGGGAGAGAGGGGTAATGGGGGTCAGGCTCCCCCCCACTCGGGTTAAAGTAATTAATTTGGCATCATCATCATCATCATTCCGTTTTTCCCGTCCATTTTCCATGCTAGCACCAGTTGGACGCACGCGACCACGGACACACGCCCTCTGGTGCCCCGGTCCTACGATGGGAATCGGTAGATAAGAGGTCTTCAGGGGGGGAAACAAATTAAGAAAATGATGAAAAGTCGGTCCAGAGTTTGCGGGGGCCCCGTCACTCCAAATCTAGGCCCAAACTTACGTCAAGCCTAGGAGACTAGGCATCAAACAAACTCTGGCTCCACCTCCCCAGCCCCCGCTATTTACCCTGCCAGCAGGCTAAAACGCCCTTCACATGCAAAGTTTTGAAGTAATTGAGATAAATTGGCCCTCTTAACTGTGATTGTGGAGGGATCCATGGTCTTTTTGAACTGATATTATAATGGATCAAGAAAAAAAAGAACCACTAGCACAGTATAAGGATTTTTTTCACTTTGAAAGGAAGAAGGACAGTGAAAAAACGGTCCCTCCTACTATGGGCAGCTGAATCTGCCACTGCATATATTCCAAATAAACAAAAGAAAAGGGAAATTGTAACAAATGAACAAGAACACAGAAAATTAAAGAACATAGCAGAAAAGATAAAATTAACAAAATTCTTCAAAGATGCTAATCCTCAAAGATAGCCAAAAAAGGTCTCAAAAGCATCAAATCAAGCTCCATAAGCTGTCCGGTCACAAACAAAAAAAAAGTTGAGCTGCAGAAAACCAGACAAAATCTGATCGCTTCTTACTGGCAGAACTGGGCGGTGGGTGCAATGCTGTCTGCGTAGGTGACGCCGTTAGGGGCCGCGTAGCCGCTTATAGAAATTTGAAAGTCAAGGTCGTCCAGAGCATCATAGGCGTCTTGCATGAAGCATGACGGAGCTGCAACGCAGATTAGCGAGTAGCTGCTGCAAAATATCCGACTGATTTTGACATCGTCCGGTGGCTTTTAAAACGATTTCAAAAGTTGTTTTTTAATGCAACAGAATTGTAATACGCTTAAAAGCTTTGCTTCTCAAATTTTTGAGATAGTTTTGGCACATATTTATTTCTTTAAATGGCAGGTATGACTCACTACATTTAACTCACTAACCGCCTTTTTTCGTCTAATCTGCTAATGTCCATGTTTTCACATGGGTTTAGACGTGTGCGCCCTGGTCAGGACAGCAGGAGCTGGGTTTTTACCATCGGTTAATCACTTCATCTATACATGAAAGCGAATAGCCGATTGTAAGACAAATAGAATTTCTTGAAAGCAAGAGCAGAAGTGTGGTAATGTACATGTAGAAGTCACCAGAATCTCTGTAAATTCAGAAGTAAAAGTGGAACATCCTAAATAATCAGTATCCAAGAAAATTTAAAAAAAATAGCACTGGAATATTTGGTACAGTATCAAAATAATCAGTGGGGGGAATCTGAAGCCATGTTGAGCGATGAAGTCATGTAGAATGTTTTTTTTGTAGTTTAGGCACCGTGTGTAGCACAAAAACCATATACAGTTCGGCTCTGCGCAAGAGAGCCGGCACACAAGCGCTCCCCCTTCCTTAGTCACCTTTTACGACTTGCCCGAGAAGCTCTGGGCTGCAAGCCAATTCTTTGTGCCCCGGCCTGTATGAGTTTCATGAAGCATGGATGGCGTTATTACAACATTATTATTGGCGACCTAATGTGCAATCAGTCAACGAAAAAGTCAGTTAAGTTAAAAAGTCAGTTAAGTTAAAAAGTCAGTTAAGTTAAAAAGTCAGTTAAGTTAAAAAGTCAGTTACTCAGATTAACAGAGTAATCGGTTATCCGAGCAATATGTTGGCTTGGTAATATGGCTAGCTGAGTAATAGGCTGAGTGATCGGTGACTCACGCGCGCACAGCACGTCGACGAAGAGCTGAATCTCCTCGATCAGCAGAGTGACCTGATCGTTGCACGACGAGCAGTCGGAACCAGTGTTGGAGCTCGTGATCTCCTCGAGGCACGCTATCGTTGCCGTCCACTCGCTGCAAACATTCAATAGCAACAATCAGAGTTAGGTTTAGATAGAATGCAAGGCGCTGTGTTGTAGTGGCTAAGGCGTCGGACTAGGAGTCCAGAGGACATAGGCTCAAGTCCCCGCGCCGGATTAGAGAGCCGCCACAGAACCGTTCCCTCTTCTTAGTGGCCTTTTGTGACTCGCCCGGTGAGCTCTGGGATAAAAGCCAATTCCTAGTTCCCCGGCTTTCAGTGGTGACATGGCAATGGCCGGAAATCCGACGTTGAACACATTATGTAACTAAGGGTAGATTATGTACCAGTGTACCCACCTTTACCTCTGCCTTAGCTTACATGTGGGTGACAATTTAACAGCAGCCAAGTACTGCCATTCAAAGAAGCTCTTTATTAAGTCGATTGAAATTAATATATTTCAAATGAATGTCATTTCTTGTGGGAATTAATTTAAATTTTTTTCTATTGATAAATATGCTGCAAGTTTTTTTGAATGGCAGTTATTCAATCGTGTTAAAATTTAAATCCATGCTTTATATCGAAAACCAATCACATGGCGTCAAATAAATCATAGATCAAGCTTTCAGAGCGCTGATAGGGCGCAATGACGCCATGACCTCGGATGAAATTTTAACACTTCATGAAAAATCCCTACCATACTGTAACTAAGCTTTTGGAGTGGGCGAGGGACACTCACTCGCAGATGAAGCTTGAGTCTGGCACGGATGCGAGGGAGTACCAGAACACCTCATCGGTGAAGCTGACGAAGCAAGCCAAGATGTCGTCCACGCCGCAGTCGTTGGAAGTGTCGTCCGGCGGGGGCTCGGTGGGATACATCGTCGTCGTGCCGAGAGGCCAGGCCGTTGTGGCGGTAGTCTGGCCCGCTATGGTGGTCGTCTTAAGCGTCGGAGGTTTGTCGTCGGTGGTCGTTGAGCCGGTTGTGGCTGATTTTGTGGGGGGTGGAGGATTTGTGGGTGGGGGTGTGACGCCGCCTTTCGTCGGCGGAGCTGAAAGAACAACGAACGAGAAGAAATACAGAGGGAGAACAGAGAGTGATAGATTGAATCAATTTGAATGTTACCTAGGGAAAGTATTCTGTGCGATTTGTTAACTCAGCGAGCCGAGCGTTATACCTTCCTGTAGAGCTATGGACCATTGGTGTCATTCCTTAATTATATTAAGTGTCGGCTTAATTTTTCCTCCCCCTGAACGTCCGTCACGTCCCATTGTGCTTTCGTGGGGTCAGGCGCGCGGCTTGTGTCCGTGGCTGTAAATGGTCTAGTCATGCTTGGCAGGGATTGCGGCCACAAAACGCAGAGAGAGAGTGAGAGGAAGGGAGGGAGGGAGAGAGAGAGAGAGGGAGAGGGACGGAGAGAGGAAGAGAGAGAGAGGGAGACAGGGAAGGAGAGAGAGAAGCCATTTGGTCTAATCTAAACGTTGGCGAGTATTAGCACAATGGTGGCGCGCATGTTATTCACCAACGAGGCGCTTGATTCATCATTCACGATGGGATACGACGCGAAGTAGTCAAGTCAAAACAGAAATAACCTCAAGCAATACGCAAACACGCGTAAGATTCGTAACGTGTGAGAATACAATAGGGGTTCTGCGTGACTCACTCGGAGCTTGAGTCGGGCAGTTGAGCGTCTCCACAAACTTGACGGTAAGTTTCCAGAGGAACATGTCAACGTAGGGCGAGCATTGGATGAGACTGGTCCAGAGACAAGCCTTGTACTTGAGCACCAAGCTGAGCAACACCAGCCAGGCATTGACCACTTAGCCAGTGGCCCATCAGATAATTTCGACCGACACACTCTACCCTGTTTTTAGCTAATTCTGTACGGTATGCATTGAAAAAAAATTTTTTTTTAAATGGCGAAAGTTGCGTGAGATTTGAGAAATGCAATGGCGGACGCTGTCGGATATTTTGCATATTTTCTGTGACGTCATATTGGCTAATTACTTAACCACGACACTGGAAACGTAGTCGCAGTCTTGCAGCCAATTATTGCTCGACATCGATTTGAGTGCAAATTAAGAGCGATTTAATTTTGCGCTCCGAATTAGCCAATGGAATTAGCCTATAACAGTATTGTATCAAATAATCTCATTGGTTAATTCGAACCACTAAACCAAACCGAAGTTAGTTCTCATTCAAATCGAGGTCGAACTATCAGCCGTTAGCTTAGTGGCCTTGGTAAGCCACTTGGCATGCTACTTGGCAAGCCTTGTTGCCTTACTAGCATGGTCACCGCCTGCGACTCTGGCGATTCATACAGGAGATCAGATTAGACTGATATACATGCATTGCTTATTTGTAAGCAGGCTGACTAGCCTCAACCCAAATTAATAAACAGTTGGTTCTATAGTAAAAAAAACAAATAATACTAAATCAAAAGAGCACACTGTCAAAATAATGGAAAATATTGATCAGTTTTGCACGATTTTCCTCTAATTAAAGGGATTCCAGTCGACAATATACCTGCACAGGATTTTCTTGCGACTCTTTGAGCAAGTTGCCATTTCAACTCCAGACTTGATGATGCGGTCGAAGCACCATTTGCCCTGGTCTACACTGCACGACACATCTGCGACACACAACCCAGATGATGACTAAATCTATGATTTATATAACGAACTAACTAATCTCCTTTTTATTGAGTAATCTGTTAATGTCCATGTTTTCACACATGCCCAAGTTTACACGTTTTCGCCCGCCCTGATCATGACTGCTGGAACTGGGTTTTTATGGCCGGATGCCCTTCCTGATGCCAGTTAAAATAAATTATTATCTGGCACGGGGTAAGCAGCTAGCGACACTTGTATGCTTAACAGCCTTGCTGAAGGACCTGCAACAGATGGTTTCAAAGTTGCCGGCGCAGGAACTTGAACCCAGGTCCTCTGGACTCTCCGTCCGACGTCTTAACGACTACACCATTTGCCCTGGTCCTACGCCTCACTAACAATAATAATCATAATAATAATAATAATGGGTTTAGATTCCGTTTTGGCATCCAGTGACCTCAAGATCTCCACACGTTTCATTTTTTTTGATACACACCGGAGCTGGAGCAATCTGAGCTGAAGTTGAGGGTCGTCGTTTCGATTTGATTCAGCAGAGTCTTCTGGATGGATGAATCGCACGTCTTCGTCTCACTCTTGGTCACCTCGATCGTCTGGTTCTTCACACTGCAAACAGCAGTTAATTAATGCCGGCCTAACGCCAATTAACGCGGCTAATTAATGACGGCTAAATATACAATGATTAATTAATGACTAATTAGTTAGGACTAATGAATGCGAATTAAGCGACCAATTAATTATGAGCCTGAGCAGGGCACATTTTAAGATTTTTTGATAACGCCACATTTTGCGCAGTAGATCAAATTCGACTGTACACAGCAAACTTTTATGGATATCAGCATACTAAATCCTATCTTTTCTCTCATTGCATTTTCTGCATTATTGCGCAGCGCCATGAAAATGGATGCATTTAAACAAATTTATAAAACTAAAGGTTAACCGTGTTGTTTCGCATACTTGTATGCGAGGGTGGGCGCGGGACACCGCCACACCGCCCGGACGATTTATATGATTATCTCTGTCCGCTCAAATCGGGCCTCTTGATCAGCCTTCATTGCCCATGTCTCACTACCATATCATTGCATTTCTCACACACGCTTCATATACCCTTCCTTTCAGCTTCAGCGATTTATACTTTTCAGTTAGAATTGGTGAGAGCTCTCGGAACTTCCCCCATGCGCATCTTGTCCTCATCACCGAGGCAGATTCTACACTTCCATTGGCGTTAATCATATCACCAGAATAACAAAATTTTTCTACTCCTTTAAATGTGTTCTCCCCTATTTCAAATCCTTGGCACTCAGATGAACTACTTGACCTGATAGACACGTTCTGCACACAAACGCTGTCTTTAAGTTGGCAAGCCTACCTTTTACACCACTGCATCTCTGATGTATCCAACAAAGGCATTTTGTGCATGTAATTGAATTTACGCCAACACCCTTTCCGCAGACTCCGGACGGCCACTTTCCACATTTCTTCACTGTTCCCTCTCTGCATCCACTTTTCATAACTTTAGTCTTTTCCATATTCACCCTCATTCCTTTCGCCTCCATAGACTCTTTCCACCTACGAATCTCATCCTTCAATTCGTCTTTAGTTTTTGCAATTAACACTAAATCATCCGCAAACAGTAAAAAAAATCATTGGATCTGAACGAATGCCAACGGGAGCCATTGGCATTCGTTCAGACCCAATGAATTTCTTTATGTAAGTGCAGAGGGGGGGGCGAAACTGTAGAAGCAACATAATAAGAGCACACACTTCTTTCAACGGCTTTGTTTTAAATCAGATGTTTTCGAAAGCCACATTTAAAAGCCTTGCGAATTACGTAAATTTTAATTGATATATTAGGTCAATTGTGAATGCATATTAGGCCAATTGCATCTGCGAATTAGTTCAAGTTCATATATGAAATTTCTTTACATTTATTTTTTGCTCTCCCTACCTCACAGGCCTGAATAATTCACTGTTGTTACAACAAACAATCAACCTTAAAAAGAAACTACAAGCAAGCTCATCATAGCAGTCACTAACGTGCAGATGTAGCCCCATTGGAAGCCAAAATCCGGATTGTCTAACGCTGAAGCTCCCCTGTGCAGAATACAGGAATGAGCGTTTAGTTATGCATCCAGTCACATTTAACACGCAGCTCCGTAATAGCAACCGCTACAAGGCGTCTTCAGCAAATTAAACTAAAATATCGAGTAAGCAACCCAATTAAATAGATTTAAAATTGGATTAAAAAATTACAAAGGCAGATGGATAAACGTGCTGGCCGCAAACTGCTTCGGGTTTTGATCTCTCGGTCTTTCGACTACGCAGCGCACAGGTCAGGCCGCTACAGTGCCATTGAGAGCTGTTAAACGTGAATAAAATGAGATATATCATAGAACTTCAATTGAACAACAATAATGTCTTATAATCATTACAATGATAGTTTGAGATGTAATGCCGACTGTTTAAAGAAGGCTGCTTCAGAATCACCTATCACTGATATACATTACGGCGAAAGGCAGGCGCGGAGGCTGTAGATGCAATAAAAGATCGTAAATTTTATTTAAATGAGGCTACGATTGCGCGATTGAATTTGAATCCTGAGATAAATTCTGCAAATGTACGAGTTTGAGATGCCGATTACCCAAAAGTGATGCATTTCTGTGGGGGGCCCAAGCCCATGCCGGGGCCGGGCTGGGGGGCGCTGTCATCCCTGTAGCAGTATAGCTGACGCTCCTCCCCCCTGTACGTCTTGAACGGTGTGTAGCTCTGTATATGGACAAAGAAACAGAAGTTTTATTATAATCGGAACATTACTATAACCATATAAAGTTTTATTTTTGCCACTTGAGCAGAAGAGATACAAACAATCAGAAACAGAAAATAGCAAAGTGCATGCAAAGGTGCAAATAGCCTATGAAGAAACAGGTCAATCCTGGTAAACTGAATAAGTTTACTATTATATTATTATTAATACTCCATAGGTATTATATCTTCATGATTATTAGCAGTAATAAATTTTATTTAATAAAACCAAACCAGCTAGACTCTCAAAATACAATGCGTTCAACTTGAATTGGATGCATGGTATTTCAATGCAAGTATTCCATCAGCTCAATGCTGGAGTAATTCATCATTCTGATATGATTGCAGTTCTACCACACCGATGACAATCCGTATCTGTTCTGCGTATCACGTTTTAGAAGCGATTTTACTGGTCACACTGGTTCCCATGCAGCAGCATGGCGCCCGAAGACAATTAATGGCTGTCCACTGGGCCTTAATTTCTAAATATAAACGCAACTTTGCAAAAGAAAGCCTAATTTCGAAATGAATGACGTTTGGCATCACTGTACCCGTGCAAACTAAGCTCTTTGCAAGGTAGCGATCTTTCGTTTGGCAATAGCAATATTAAGAATATAATCTTAGAACTACTAAAATCGACATTTTGGCGCACCCACTATGGCAATGGCCAGTGTGCCCATTTTATAGCAAATACGCAACACAGGCGGAGGGTCTAATCCTATTCTCTTCTTAGTATCTTTGGTTCTACTACTATGAGAGGTTCTACTTCAACTACTAATCAGATGCCAAGCAATCTTTCAACAATACTGTATACCAATACCCTCAGTAATGTCCTTCAGATCAATACTAAAGATGGAATCATTTGCAAAACAAATTATGAAGTTCTTTTCCAAAACTATTTAAAACTTTTCCAGTGCGTGGTATGTATCAATGGTGTAGACTGCAGTATGAGGACAGAGGATGAAAAGCATGTGTTGCTGATGTTTGTTTGTTTTTTAAAATTTAGGGACCGTGTGTAGCACAAAGACTATTATATACAGTCCGGTTCTGTGCAAGGGAGCTCGCACAAAATCGCTCCCCCTTCTTTAGTCTCCTTTTACAATATAAACGTCTAACCTGTGTTAACATGGACACGGCGTGACAGGCTTGTTTGCAACGCTTTAGAATGGCTGTCAAAACGATGATTATTATTCATACTATAATATTCTTGTTAGTGGGGGGCAACTACATGTAACTACCTGCGCCGCATTGCAGTCGTCTCCCAGTTGACGGATGCGCTTCGTGACGTCAGCGACGTTGCAAGTCTTGGTGACGTTGGTCAGTGACGTCACAAAGTCGTCGATGTGCTTGTACGTGTCTAGCATACGGTCTCCAATAGGTCCCGGGCACTGGGTAATCTTGGACTTGATGTTCCCTTTAGTCGCTCCCCAGACACTGCGGTACGACAGCGCTAGTTCACTAACAGCATCAACAACTCGTCAAACACGAAAAGTACAGTAAAGAGGGAATATATAACTAGCACGGCAATTGTTTTAAAGCAAGCTAAAATGTATCACAATAGAGAATGCGGTGCAGCGGAAATTCGTTTCTTAAGACAGGATTTATTTTCGCAAAAGAAAGTTAAATTAGTAAGATATAAATACATCAATGTATGGCAGCGCATGAATATGGAACTATTACACTACAGCGAGGAGGCGCTGTGATGTAGTGGTTAAGGCGTCGGACTGAGAGTCCGGAGGACCTGGGTTGAAGTCCCCGAGCCGGCAACTATGAAACAATGCATTGCAGGCCCTTCAGCAAGGCTGTTAAACACACAAGTATCGCTAATTGATAATCATCGTCAGAATAATTTATTATTCTAGTTGGCGACAGGAAGGGCATCCGGCCGTAAAAGTCCAGCTCAAATACAGACGTCTAATCTCTGTTGATATGGACACAGCGTTACAGGCTTGCCTGCAATGCATAAGAATGGACGTCAAAAACTTTTTTTTTTCCTTCTTCATCAATGTGATTCAAAAAGGATTTGTCACCTGCCGATTCCAGTTTTTGCGTTGAGGATGTCTGGAAGATTGCTGATGTCCTCGATGAACTTTGCGATCAAGTTTGCAGTGCCAGAAACGTCGCATCCTGTTCCACGCAGACATACATGTAGATATCATGAGTATACAGTTGGTTTGCATGCAGTTTGTTTTTTGTATCCAATTTTGCTGAGTTGTTCGAACGAGAGTTAAAACTAGATTAGAACATTATCTGACTAATCAGCAAAGAATTAAATTCACCTAAGATCAATGCAAGGCCCTTTGAGATCTCAGATTACTGAGATCTCAATCATTCAAGAAACTCTCTATTGACAATTGAGCAACAGGGCATAAGTCATTGACATAATAAAGAATGGACTCAACGTTAGCAGGTGGTTGGGCTAGCTGCTGCGCGACCGATAAAATATAACACCATGATTGGTCATTACTGGGGTCATGACGTCATGATCAATCATGAACCCAGCAGAGCAGTAGACGGTCCAGTCACAATGAGTCCAGCAAAATTGAGTTTTTTATCGACCAATTCATCCAATCACAACGCTATTTTATGAAGTCATAGGAGTCATATTTTTTTTATTTGTAACACTAGCGAAAGCCAATGTTGAGTCCATTCTTTATTATGTCAGTGGTAGAAGTCGTGACAAGCACGTCACCAATGTCAGCTGTTCTAGATTATCGCTGTACTTTCGCCAGGTCTCACTCTTTCAAGCCTCCGCAAACTGAGATACAAATTAATAAAATTTCTCGTTTCTGCACATAACTTCAAGAATTTCTGACAGACATTACGAAGAACATTAAAAACAAGTTTTGTTAAGCTATTTCAATTAATTGTTTGCAGCATCCTCTTCAATAGGACATGATTCATGGCTAAATAAAAAACTAATGAAAGCTTTAGTAATTTGACTTATGGAGCGGAGGGCTAGACATCGAAAAGCAGATGGAGCAGAAAACTGAAGCGGCAGAATATGGTTTTATCGAAGCACGCTGAAGGTTAGTTGGACTGAGAAACGGGCCAACAGAGGTGCTCTAGAAGACTTGGAGATACGCAGAGAATTGCTAATTTTCATTGCAGAAAGGAAACATGTTTTCTTTGGGGACACGCTCAGGACTAGAGACGGAGATAATATGGTGATGAGCTCGACAGTGCGTCGGTTTGAATTCCGGCCGCGGCAAAAGATTTTGAGTCACTTCGTGCACCCATGGCAAAGGTGGTTTAAATTCGTCAGCCCTGCAAATAATCATCCATTAAGGGTGGAGTGCAGTAGTGATGTTGAAGTTAACTGAAGTGAAAGAAGAAGAACCATGCATTAGCATCATCTTGTTTAGCGATTCAGGAAGTCGGGGAACAAAGAATAGACTTGCAGCCCAGAGCTCTTCAGGCGAGTCGTAAAAGGCGACTAAAGAAGGAAGAGCAGTTCTGTGGTGGCCCTCTTACACAGATCGCCATAGTCTTTTGTTACTGCACACAGTCCTAAAACTACAACCCCACCTACCCTTTCATCTTGCTTGGCAGTACCTGGGGGTGGGGGCGGGAAGGGTGTTTTGGAGGTGGGGGTGTCGGAACAGCTGTCTGCGATTGCCGTGAGGAGAGAGATGACGACGGCAATGTTGAGATCGACCGCAGATTGGGACGAGACAGTGCACTGCTTGGCAATGGCGTTGTAGCACGTGCCCGGCTGGGAGATGATTCTGTGACGTCACAGCGTCGTCACACGTCGCGGCGACAAGTTAATTATTGCCAAATTTGCATTTTTTTTAATTGGTTATTTTGAATAGACCGTGCGGACTGCGAATGACAAAAATATCAATCTTTTAATTCGCCACAAGAGCAGAGTAGGCGTATACAATTATAAGTGAAATACAACAATTACAGTGAAATAACCATGAATAAATAAATAAATGACAAGCGTCGGAATTCAACTGGTATAATTCTAATTCTAATAATGATTATTGGAAAAAAAAGTACGATTGTTTGAAAAGTTTCAAAAAATTTATTTAAAGAACTGCTATTTCTTGAAGCAAAACGAAAACATTTGAAAAACGCGTTATTCACTCATTGATAATGTTTCGAGCTGAGAACAGGTCAAATAAATGGTGATGAACACAGCACCATAAGCATGAAAAGAGTGTTGGTAGGCATATGTCAAGAACTGACCCGCATAGCATTTGTTTTTGCATCTGGTCTGGGGTGCACCAGGAATTGTTGAGGTAGGTCATCATGCTATAGTCACACGCGCCGCGCTTTGTGCTAGTGCACACGCTAGCTGCAGCAACAATATACGCTCACTGGTCAGCCAGCAAACCAAATATGTATTCTAGTCAGCTAGGAACAAAATACATCCTCTGGTCAGCTAGCAACAAAATACTTTCTCTGGTTAGCTAGGAACATACTACACACGTTGGACGGCTAGCAACAGAATGCGCGCATGGGTTGACTAGCAGGAATGCCGGAAGATCTCAAGGGCAGGGGAGGCACTGATCTAAAACGGGCACAAATCATATATAAAAAACACATTTCAAGTAAAATTTGAAAGGGCATGGGGGCAATTTTGGCCCCCCCCCCTGTTCCGGCGTCCCTGTTGACTAGCAATTGAATACACACACTGGTAGACTAACAACAGAATGCACACGCTGATAGACTAACAGCACACACTGCTGCACACACTACTGCACACACTGCACATACTACACACACTGCACATACTGCGCACACTGGCCGGCTAACAACGGCTATTACAGTGGACGACGCTCTTACTTAATGCTTTTAAGCTTGGAGCAATACAATCTCCATCTCTTTTAACCCCTGCCATGTGTCGCCATTTACGGTATTCTAGCATGATGATGTGAGAGTGTGAGAGTCGTGAAATCGTAGAGCAAGCCGCGATATGTTAATCAACAGACAGTGATGGCAGCTGACATCGATGAAGAACAATCAAGAAAAGACACTAATGGTCACGGGCAATTTATTAACGCCTTGTCTTAGAGTTTGACACCCCCTGCAGGCCAAGGAACAAAGAATTGGTTTGCAGCCCAGGGCTCCCCGGATGAGCCGTGAAAGGCGACTAAAGAAGGGGGAGCAGTTCTGTGAGGGTTTCCTTTCACACTGTATATAGTCTTCGTGCTACACACGGTCCCTAGACTACAAAAAACAAAACAGAGTTCGATCACAGCCACTTTTTGATAATAGACTCGCCCAAAAAAGCTGCACGATGGACTCACCACATTATTCAGAGAAGATGGTGGACTCACCACACTGTTCAGAGAAGATGGTGGCCAGGTCGTTGACGGAATTTGGCTTGGTCGAGCAACCTTTGGCAGCCGAGGCCAGGCATTTAGAGACTTGGGTGTAGTTTCTGAAATTCAAATAGCAAGCTAAAATCAGCTCAGATATCTTCTTTAAAAAAATGTAAGGTCCATATGTGAGTAACGAAGACTATTACACTCTGGTTCTATTTAAGAGGGCCATCACAGAACCACTCCCTCTTCTTTAGTCGCCTTTTACGACTCGCCTGGGGAGCTCTGGGCTGTAAGTTTATTCTTTGTTTCCCGACTTGCTGTGGTAAATAGATACTACAAGCAACACGTCAAGATTTTCCCGAAAAAATTATATGTATAAGCTTTTAATGATGTTGATAGCGGGTTCTACGGGGTCCCAATGGACCCCTTAGGGTTCCCCCGGGGTCCCAATGAATCCTTTAGGGCCTCCCCGGAGTCCATTCCTTCAAGGCACTTTGGTCACCACCCCAATGCGCCGTGATGCCTCCAACAGCCCTTTCAGCTCTAAGCATCGCCGCTGGCATCCAAGCTAGTATTATATAATATAACACTCCTATAGGCCCGACTCAAACTGGTCTCCGCCATATATAGAACGACAAGATGGATCTATTTAACCAAACAAAACTTTTAAGCTGCGCGTTGGCTACGCAAGGGCACTGACTTTTGTTTTGGCCGTAAAGGTTCCAAATAGATGAAATCGCGCCGTAACAATAATGAACAATATTCCTCCAAGCTGCGCGTGCGCAGCCGCGCACAGATCCCAGAGACGCAGCGCACAAAAAATTAAACGCCGCGCACTCAAATGTGGGCCTCGACTAGTAAATTTGCATGTCAAACTCAGAAAGCAAACGATGTTTTTGAAAATCATACATCATTTAAAATATATTTTCATCATGCACACTGCTATTGCATTAGTACACACATTGTAGTCAGTTAGGCTAGTATTCAAGAAGAATTCATTCTCTTCATGTAGGCTAAATATCACCTGAATTACTTAAAGCAAAAAAAATAGATAAGTGCAGAAAAAATCGCTGAAGACTAAAAAAGTACGCACACAACGCTTTTCGGCCTGCTCACAAACTCTGTCTTTGAGGGAACATTGATACTGACTAGGGGCGTAGCCGGTTAAGGGACGGGGGAGACGTGTCCCCTCCATGGACCATGGCGTCCCACCCCATGAGTTATATCCTGGTCCCCCCCCCTCCCAAATCTGAAATGTAAACTTACAGTTCAAATTTTTAGTCAGCTCCCCCCTCTCCCCTCTCGCGAGTTCTGCACCTAATGGACAAAGCATGCGTTAGCACTCCAGTCTGTTACAGATTTGCATATGAGTAACCAAAGTTTTCTTTAAAAATTATGCCCCCCCCACCGCCAAATCCGTGGCAACGCCCCTGATACTGACTGGCAGATGATGGTGTCCTGTTGTGGAGTCCACTGGGACTCAGGAACAGCGAGCGCATGCAGGGTGTTGTAGAGGCAGAGCAGGCCTTCAGAGTAGCACTTGTTGTCTGCAATACGAAGAAAGAAGAAGATCAACAGAGCTAACAATAGTTTCCACCAAGAAATTGCGCAACTTAAATCGACATCATTTCGTTTGGTGGTACATCTATGCAAAACATCTATGCGCAGGTCTATGATTGTTATTCCAAAGCCGTTCAAATATGTAAATTTTGTGAAGATAGCGTTCCGGGAGTTGGTTTAAACCCTAATTAGCCTGACCAGAGGCGCGTAAAGTAGACAAGCGCTTAGTGTCAGCACGATCTTGCTGGTCAACGAATCGCGTAAATACAGTCTGCGTGAGTTGGTGTGAAGGTTGACATCGCAGATTGTATTTTCGCATTTCATTGACTAGCAAGTTTGTGCTGAACTCAATTACTTGCCTACTCTACACGCCCCTGGTCTCTAGCACAACAGGCTCGGAATATGAAGAGACCCCCAGCCCTAAACCTCTTATTTGTAAAGCTCATAGATTTCGGCTTTCAATACAGGCTTACATTTGAATGTTCAAATACGGAATTGGTGACTTTTGAGATTTTCTATTTATAGCACTCGTCGATACCTCCTGTTGCACAGGAGATATCGACCCCTGTGCAACGCAAGTCACAATGCAATAATCTCAGCCTATCAGATCTCATGATACAATTATCCTTACCCAACAGTTACTATTCAAAATTGCTTGAATAGCAACGTTACTAGCCGGACAGAAAAATGCCATTAAAAATTAAACGAAAAATAGAATACCGGTACAATGTAACTTTAGAAATTTTTAAATCAAAGAATTTAAATTCAGAATCAGATAAATCAAAGACTGCACTCCCATCCTGGCCGGTGTATAGCGCCTCCAGGGTTACTAACCGCTTGTAAGATAAATATGCACAAATTCTGAAAAAATTATTTTAGAAACCAAACACTAAGATGATCAGGCCCATAACGGACCCAGAATTGATTGGTGGGGGGGGATGAATATTCCAAAATTGTGATCCTGCAAAAGTATCCATCTTTTCACCAAAAGCATATAATTTTTCTTTTCAAATAAAAATCGCAAGGCGTTTTCGCAATATATCGCAAAAATTACCTGTAGGGATTGAGGTTTTTCCACCGAATTACTGTATAAATGCTTGTCACAGTCTTCAGTGGAGTGTCAAACGGAAAAAGTTACTGCTTACTTTAATGCATAATTTGAAGGATGAATTGAGAGTACTCAATGCATTTGACTTCTATGTCGCATTGTTACACGTATCCTCCATTGTTCGTTAAAAAACTATTAACAACAAATTTCTTTTTCATGCTAATGGGGGGGATGCATACCCCCCATCCCCTCCCCTTGTTCCTTTCTTGATTGGGCCCGCATGGAACGATCACTGACCGGGGGTAGGTGCGCAGATGCTGTTCAGTGTGCCCAGAAGTTTCGTTGATGGGTTTGATGTGTTGGTGTTTGTTGCAGACGCGTTGCATGAGCTTGCGTAATTTTGAAGACAAACAGCCGTGTTTTTGTTGTTGCTACGTACAACAACAACCACAGTATGTGATAGAACTGCTGGTAAAGAATCTCGCACCTTGATCAGTGGTTTCATTTTTCAATGGACTCTACCTGAAACTCGCGGCAGCCACAACGTTGATAAAACAGCAACCAATCCAAAATTGAGATTCATATGTGTTCCTATGCGTTCATATTCATATGCATATTACTATATACGTTATTATATTACTATTACATATTACTATTACTATTACGTTCATATTACTATTCATATGCGTTCCGTTGTCATGGACGCTGTAGGCCGTTAGCGCCAAATTGCAAATATTGGCTTCAATTTTTTTAGACCCGTGATTATTTTAAAAAGCCGTAATTAAAAAAAAAATACCCTATTTTACAAAATACAATGTGAGGAAGCTGAGCTTTCAAGATCAATTTATTGCATGATGCAATTCAAATTTAAATCAAAATTAAATCTGAAAGCAAAATAGAATGCTAAACAAGCAAAGAACTTTCTAGCTTTATAATTTATAGGCTTAAACAATGCACCTGCTACCGTAGGCTATGTAAAATAGCAATGTATATAGGCACCGTTGCTTGCACCATTGTATGCAATATTGCAGATATTGTTACAGGCACCACTGCAAGCAATGTGGTATGCAATATCAGGGGCGTAGCGACGGTTTTGGCGGTTGGGGTTACCAAATTTTGTAACAAAACATTTTCTCCCAAAAGTCCATTCTCAAGTCCAATTATATCACCTCCAACCACCGAAATGCCCTTCTGTACAGAACTCACGAGCCGGAGGGTCAGGACAGAAATGTTTTGTTGGGGGGGACCAACCATGAATCATCATGATCACCATTCATAACTTCTTTACTCATTTTTTTCTTGGGGGGACCAACATAATTCATAGGGCGGACACGTCCCCCCCATCAATGCATTTTTCAAGGGGACCACCATTATTTCTGGGGGAGACGCTCTGGTCCACGAGGGGGAGGCGTCCCCCCCGTCCCTTAAGCAGCTTCGCTCCTGTGCAATACGGCAGGCACCACTGCAAGCAACAAAGCATCAAAAATTGTGATCACTAAAACAGAATTACACAACATGCAGAGTAACTGAGCAAGGCCGTCAGATGATTGGGTCATATTTGTTGAAAAGAGTCACGCAGATAGTCGTGTTCAACTTACTTGCACCATCCGGCTATGTATTGCGCTTCCGTTGTTCCCTCGGGCGGAACGTACTCGTTGGCACTGTAACAGTGTTGAAGTCCCCACGCACACACTGCAACACAAAACGATGAACGTATTATCTTGTCGACAATATTCGTGTACTGTATGGGCATAGGCGAAAGCTTTTTCCTTTTCGGAGTTTCATTTCTTTTTGTTTAACCTCGCTACTTCATCGATTTGTACTGATTGAGCTTGCACTTTGCCATATACAAAAGTAATAAATGAGAAAAATAATATAAAATAAGATAGAACAAATGCAGTCATCACCAGGGGCTTATTTCTCAAAATATCTTAGGCAAATTTTCACTTATTTTCACCTTAAGAAGTTCTTAAGAAAATCTCTTAGGCAAATTTTATCATTGGCTATTGGAAACTCCGCACTGCCACGCGCTCCAATCCAAATGATGACATCGCTTTTATAAAACAAGAGTCAAGCTTGGCCAGCATGCACTCCTCAATTTACTCAAGAGTTAATCCGCGTTACGGATGCTAAAGGGAGTTTAAAAAATAATAGTTGTTTATGACATGTTTTCGGAATAAAATTCTCCGACACTTAACCTCTCCTCCGGTCGTGAGTCTTTTCTAAACAGAAATGCAGTCTAATGCATTAGGTTCATCTGTTCATCACTGTTCAGTCCTCCCAATAAAGTATCTCTCCACACCCTTGTAGTCGCTCCATTTTTTTTGCACCCACCTGAATTTTCTATTGCACTTGCACCCTCCCCGCCCCGCCCCGCAAAAGTCCTGCGGGGCGCCTTTGGATATATCCCATACAGATTTATATCGCAGTTGTTTTTTTCAAACTTCACGTCATCCATTTGAAGGTTTTAAAAAGCGACTGTACCTTGCTCGGCGCATTCGCTGAACAGGGTTTGGTCGACAAAGTCGAATACGGTTGTGTCGCAGCCGTTAATGGTGATGTTTTTGAAACAGCTGCTCAGTGCCGCTGTGTTTCTACAAAGCAACAACAAATTTAATTGAATAACACACACGCACACATATTTTAATTGAATTCGCAGCATTTATATTCTTATATTGCACATATTCATAGCTTTCACTGGCTATGAACGCGGTTTAAATAGTTGACAAGTATTGTTTCTTGTACAACACGCTGCTTAACTGGTGGCGATTTTATATCACCATTTCTTTTTATAACCTTTTCATAACCATCATGACAATATTAAATACGCGTAAATGAGCGTCATAAAAAGGTACCCCTAGCGATATCGCGGTAACTTGGCCTATATTTAATATTTGCAATCAATTCTGTCAGGGTTTGTAGCTGAGATAATTTGCCACAAATAGGTGAAAACTAATATTTTTGAACCGCAAGAGTGCCAAAAGGAGAGAAGTGGGCTTTTTTTCTCTATTTTTAAGGAAAAGAATACTTTTATCTGAGTGGGAGTGTCAATGATGCGCCGCCCCTCTGTAGCTCCGCCCCTCCAGCTAATTCAAAATGCAGAACGATAAGCCAGTCGCTTACCAAAGACTGCGGAACAAGACCCGGATCTCGCATGCATTAATCGTAGACGAATGATTCCGTCTATCCGCCATCTTGCCACTCGGTTTATCATACATTTTCGGTGCAAGTCTACGCCATCACCGCATCAGCGGATTGCAATCCTTTAATATCCACAAGCCGAAAGCCTTTCAATCCTGCATAAAGCTGAGATGCTACGTAGCTACATAAATGTTTGATAAAACTGAGTGGAAGGATGGTGGCTATGAGTAGTCATTTCTGAAAACGCCGCCGACAGATCATGCGGCGTCCAGCTCTTGTTCTGGGTTCTTTGCCGCTTAGGGTCTCTTTCCGCAGTGTATATTTTGCATGCACTTTTACATGCAATTTTGTATGCAATTTTTGCATGCAATCATTTTAAGAAAATTAGCATGTAAAATGTCCTTAACTGGGTGTCATGCAAGCTGTGCATGCAACCCAGTTAAGGAAATCGTTGATATGACAATGAACATTTTACATTGTCATTTGCTTAACATGGTTGCATGCAAAATTACATGCAAAACTGAGTGTAAAATTGCATGCAAAACATGCATAGTGGAAAGGAGTCCTTACGAGCATGTGAGGGCCTCATCTGCGTCGGCTCCAATGTCCTCAGGCAGCTGTGAGAACGTCGCGTTAAAGCACAGACCCAGTGCTAGCGCACAGGAAGGCGTCACGTCTAAAATGACACGAATTAGACTAATATATACAGTTGCCACGTCGTATGTATTGTAGTGACAATACTAATGGGCTTTCATGTAGCGTCCGTTTCGGCATCCAATGACGTCATCGAGGACCATGTCTAGGGTCATATTCATTGATTTTGACACAGTAAGTTTGCTAGCAAGAAATGTTATTTTAGCCAAGTAATCCCACGTTAGCCATGTTTTGGCTACGCTAATGAGCTCCCGGGGCAAGTCGTAAAAGGCGACCAAAGAAGGGGAGCGGTTCTTTGGCGGCCCTCTTACACAGAATCGGTCTGTAATAGTCTTCGTTACTACACACAGTCCAACTACAACCCAACCTCACTGATATTCATACACTTTGCTGCACATACAGCTGAACCAACTAGCGGTTAACGACTACACCGCTGCGTCTCGCTGATCATATACTACTTGTCGCAGATCTATAAGCATAGATCTGACATTGGAGCAACGCGGACGACAAAATTGTGAAGTTAGAAGATTTGCAGTACAATGTTCATCTATTGTAGATTTAATTAAAGGCGAGTCGTACCGCATTCTGACAGAAATCCGCTGTAGATGGTGTAGGAGAGAGCCACGGCGGAGCTGCTCACTCCAGCTGTGCTCACAGCCTTTGAACACTTCACCGGTGTAGTCGTATCTCTGTTACAAATTAAAATTCATCTCTAGAGCGCTATCAAACGACAGGTCCCTGGCATCCAACCTCTCCGCACCTGGCGGCACTCTCCCATCCTCTTCATGTTTCCATACGATTTTCTTCTTAGCATAACATCTTTTTAGTAGTATCGTTTCTTCCCCCTGAAGCCCCATCAGGTTCCCAATCTACCCTTGTGGAGTCAGTGCACGTGAGGACGTGTGTCCGTGCAACCGTGGCTGCAAACCTCTAACTTGTGCTAGCACGAAAAATTGATGAGGAAAACAAAAATGATGATGATGATGATGAATTTGACTCAAGCTCCCATAATGACATTTTTGTAGATAAACGATCAATTGATTGTCCATCAATATTCTATGCATTTGCATCAATTTTGCGGTAACATTTTTATATTCTTATATCATGTTTACAAATCAAAAGATTAGCACATCTTACTTGCATCTTATTTACTTACACCCACATCTTGTAAAACTTTACATATTAGATTGACATTAGTTGCATTAGTTGATGTTAGTATCGATAATTAATAATTATTAAAATGGACAATAGCTTCACATATAGGGTAAAGATTGTATAGCATTCGTGCTTTAGACTCGACTATAGTACTGTCATCGTATCATATATCTGTCCAGTATACATGCACAGAGTATTACTGATACAAATTAACTGAAAATCAAATAACTGAAGCAGATATCTGGAGATATGCTTCTTTAAATAGCGCATTTTATAATGGAAGCTGGGAATATTTTTTCCAAATAATGCAATCTGGGGATATATTGTGCCGAGATACTCAGAATCTAGGTATATTCAGTTATGCTTCGATGGTGTCACTGAAACCAAGGAATTAATTTAAAAAAATTTTAACTACAGTTATCAAATTGAGGGGAAGGAATCATAATAATTCAAATTTCACTCACGTGCAAACAGCATTGACGTCCTGATTTTTGGGATCGACCATGCTTTTCGGGTAGCAGGCAGTGACATTCAAGATGTAGTTTGCATCTGAAGCATTCAACTAGCGTTGCCAGATTTTTGTCATTTGAATATTTAAATTAATAAACTTTCAATAATTAAATAATCATCTGGCATGGGATTAGCAGCTAGCGACAGTTTTGCGTTTAACCCATGTCACCCTATGACAATGGTAGCATAATTGCCAAATGTTTCTAGTCAGGTTTATAAAAGGTTAAAACAAATTGGTTTACTTAGTCAAGGTCACTGTTTGTGGCGTTGTTATTTGATATGTTTTGTGATGAGAATCGCTTTAAAAGAAAGAAGCTGTGCAAATTTACCGATCGCAGATCCACCGCAGAGTGCCCCGAAATACTGATCGTAGAAAGTGTTCATTGTGGACGAGAAGCATTCATTGTCGGCGTCACTAAGACAAGTCTGTGAGGATTCTTGAGACATCAGTCTGCGAAAATATAGAAATGGAAGAAGCAATTTATTTATTTCGAGGATTAGTTTAAGTGCGGAGACAAACGTGCTGCATCCACGGTCTTATGATTAGCATTACAACCCCTGCAGGCCGGGGAGCAAAGAAGTGGCTTCCAGCTCAGAGCTCCCCGGGCGAGTCGCAAAAGGCAACTAAGGAAGGGGAAGCAGTTCTGTACCTGCTCTATTGCACAGAACCGAACTGTATATAGTCTTTGTGCTAAACTACAAAACACACACAAAAAACGTCTACAATTAGATAGAAAGAAAAGAATCGATTTGGTTTTAGGTGTCTGAACGGAATGGACGACGTAGAAATGATTAGGACTTACGCGCAGATGAGTTTGCGGTTGTGGTCTTTGTATAGCGAGGATTCGAGGATGGGGCCAAAGCATTTGAAGTAGGAGCTGTAGCACACTGTGACAATATGCGACAATCAGTGTATCAACACAATACCCTTATCGACATTGGCGACTTCTTTTAATACAGAAATATTTGCTACAGAATATATTTGGTCAATTTGGTAGACCCTTTATATGCGTATTGGTGGTCTATTGTAGGGACTAAAATTAACTCATTATCATTATAGTTGTTCACAGTGCAAATATTGAGTTATTGATGGGATACAATTTGGGTTTTTCCTCCATTTGTTTAGCTTTGTTATAGCTATTCTGCTTTTTAAAATTTGCTTATTACTTCTAATTGTTTTTTCTTTATCCCCCTCATTTAGAAAGAAATAAAACGATCGGAGTTCATTCTAACCCCCCTGTACGACTATTTCGTCTGTGTTCAGTGAAACTGTCGTGTTAGTAAAGCTCACTGTAAAACTCTCAATTTTATTTTTTACACACAAATTTAATTAGGCAAGATATTAAAGCTACTTTCTTAGCAACGATTGCTATGTTGGCAGAAACAAAAATCTGAATCGTCCAAACGACTTGACTCTAGTCACTTGTATATTTGCATCATGAACCAGATGTGCCTGAATGCAAATTCAATTTTTTTGACTGAGACAGCAACCGTTACTAAGGAGTAGTTTCAAAAACGCTCATTCCGTGGACTCTCATGGTAGAGTTACATTACGTGTTCAACCTGGGATTTTCAGCCATGTTTACAGTGCGTGTGAGTTCCGGAAAACAATCTCGGAACTGCAGCGCTCCGTTTTGATTGGTCTATCAAAAATCATAAATAACAGCAGTACATTTAACATCGGATTCAGTGAACATGGCTGGGTATCCCATGGTGAACACTCAATATCACATAGTATAATAATATAATGTGCGATTTTAGCATGTTCATCGCCTTCGTGTTCCCAACACACGTGTTCACAGACCATGTTCCGGAAACACGTGTGTTCCAAAAATCCTACGCTGAACATGCAATGTAACTCTACGATAAGGCTATTAGGGGACGTTCACTTATTATATAACGCTTGAGAGTGGGTAGGTAGGTTGAGACTTTGTTATAACCCGTCATAAGGGGTGGGTAGGGGACCAGAAATACCAGTATAACATTTCTCAGAAAAAACTGGCTTAAATTCATCAAAAAACTGTCTCCTGGAAAAAAAATTGATGAAAAATTAATTTTTTGAGGATTCTCTGGGGTGGGTAACCTACTTCAGCAAATTGTTATATAACACTGTGGGGATGGTCCGGCCCGGCGCAATAATGCGTTGCAAGGGTTGATTGAATGCTGTAAAAAAGGACCTTTTTGGCGTTATGTAATACATGACCGTCCCCTAGTTTCTATTTCTGT
>JAQIWG010001720.1:0-23112 GCA_034695025.1 Chamaedrilus cognettii | reverse complement strand
CAAGCAGAAAAGGAGAGGTCCTATGGGATCGTTGTGCAGCCTA
Source organism: Chamaedrilus cognettii (assembly GCA_034695025.1). Taxonomy (NCBI): domain Eukaryota; kingdom Metazoa; phylum Annelida; class Clitellata; order Enchytraeida; family Enchytraeidae; genus Chamaedrilus; species Chamaedrilus cognettii. The sequence goes on along the minus strand of JAQIWG010001720.1, from coordinate 23,069 downwards.
GCCTAGCACGCCTATCTAGGCGTGCTAGGCTAGGCTGCACAGCCTAACAAGGCACAGCTAACTAGGCCTAATGTAATCGTTGCCGCGGCGCAGGGGCAGGCGCTATCCGCACAGAAAGGCTTGGAGACGCTGCGCGCCGTGTCAACACCGCGGCAGAGGGGCAGGCACTATAATCACAGAGAGGATTGACCGCGCTGCAGGCCCTGTTAATACAGCGGCGCGTGGCAGGCGCTATCCGCACAGAGAGCTTGGCGGCGCTGCAGGCCCTGTCAACACTGCGGCCAGGAGCAGGCGTTATCTGATAAGGGGGCGTGGCTGCAGCCCGCGCTAGCGCTGCAGTCACTGTTCGCGCTCATTCAGTCGCTTGATTCGGCAGCGTGAAGTTATACTCAGCTAGGCTGCGCGTCGCATAGGTGTGAACTCGCAATTAGGCCTATGCAGAGAAACAGGATCAACGGCGTTGAATTTATTAGTCTTTAGCGTTCTTCGAGATGATTATCAAGATTAGTTTCTCGGACACTTCACGACAGGTAGCCTACGCGTCTCAATTTGTTGTTTTGATATTTGCGTAAAACGCAAAACTGTAAAACGCAAAATTTTTGCTGCTTGTTATTTTCTCGTTAGAAATTTAGCTGGACTAACTTTCGCGTTTTTGAGAACTGCCCATCATAAATTAGCCCTGCTGACTAGGAACCTGCACCGTAATTGTGTGCAATGAAACCATGAAAGACGCACAGCTCAGAACTGTTAGAAGAACGACGATAGTGTCAATGACCGTAAGGAATTTGTCACCCTAACTTAAAACACCCTAACTTCAAAAACATGTTTAGGATGCAAACACTATCAAAGAAGCATTGCAAAATTGGCTATTACTACAAGACCTGTGCTCTTGAAACCTTGAGTAGGTTTCGAGACAAGCGATTGCTGGAGTAGCCTATCGTGCCCTGAGTGCAGGTACGTAGTGTGTAGGCCTAGTATGTTTGAGGGCCAAGATAAACACTATTTTGATAGGCCTAGGCCAAGTTTTTTTGTCGACTCTACCCCTACCCCACTCGTGAAAACATGACTGACATTTATGACTGAAAACATTTCTCACTTTAGAATGTAACTTTGACAACCGTGAACATCAAGCTGTATATCGTCAGAGCTTCTCTAGTGACTATATACTACCTCTATGAATATACCCAGTATACCCAGCAATTACTCAATCAGACGCTCATCACGGCGATCAAGCCTAAATTTATTTCTCAATGAGACAATTTATTCAATTATTCTTCATTTATCAAAGCGGATGTTATGTAGTATAAAGTGAGTAAAAAGAAGAAACAAAGAATGATCTTTATACATTAATAATAGAACCAAACCGGAAGTGTATAGCCAGAAGGCCTACTCAATGACGTCATTGGGCCAACCTAAGCAAGTAGCTCTCAGCCAAGGCATCAGCACTGGCTAACCTTTATAACAGTGGGAGCGAGGGCTTGGTTTGACAGAAATTAAAAAAGATACACAAGAAAGAACACCTTTGAACACACAACAAAACCAAATCATCGTTCTCACAAAATAGTAACAAAATTAAACTTACTATAATTTATAGCCGAAGTCTGGAAATATGAACACTTGTAAGAGCAGATATATGGATGCAAAATCTCCGAAATACACATAATCTGCTGTTAAATTATTAACTAGTATGTCATGTTACATTCAAATAACAACCTAATTGCTATATTGATTGACCTTATTTGAAAAACAGGCCTACTACAACATCAAGTGTAAATTTAAGAATCAGAAAATCCTCACAACACTACCAAATATTCAAGGTAATACCTCGCTGGTAATACCTCTCTGGTAATACCTCACTGGTAATACCTCGCTGGAAGATCTATGAATGTATGATATTTAACATCTAATGCAACACATCAGATCAGTTTGACCACGGACGTACTAGTGCAGTAACCATACAGAATTATTATAATTTTTTTAATAAAATGGAATGGCACAATGATACATATCACAGGATGTTGGGTGAAAGACTACAACTTGTCAACTGCAAGTAGTTCATTATGTATCAGAATCACACCAAACACAAATTGGCACACGTATTCGGTCGTATAAAAAATAACTAAATGGGCATTGCAATTCTAACAAAAAACATACAGAAAAGCATCAAACTTTCAAAACACTTCAGCGGTACCTACAAACAAAATGTAAAACATTAGAATGACTAACTAACACCGTGCGTTACAAAAACTTACTCTAACTACTTAACTATTAAACCGATAATTTACTCAAGGAACAAAAAAACAATTGAAAGCTCGATCATCATTTGCATAGTTAGGATTAAAACACATCAGTGATCATTTCAACTCTTGGGTATCTTCCATTGGGCCTCTGTATGCATAATTCGCATTTTTATCGACTTCAGACGGAATACAAGTCGTAAAACGTCTTCGTGTAGCCGGGGGTATGGAAGGGAGAAAACCAGCGCAGTGAGAACGGCTCCCCAAACCCCGCCCTCAGGTTGTGCCAGCCGGTCCGCTGCTCGTGATGGAGTCGGTCTTGACTCAGAGCCTCAATGTTCTGCACACAGAAATAGTTCTTTAGATTAATCTTCAGAACTCTGCTGAATTTAATCCGCGTTAAATAGTTCAAACAGCGCACAAAACAAATATTACGCATTTCAAATATATATAAGACAAATGACAAGCGATTAAGATGTCATATAAACAACCATAGAAAAGATATTTTTAAAATAAAAAAAGAACGCAGCACGATATCAAAGACCATTTCAAAAGGGCTACAAAAATATAAACCTTGGCCATATAACAAGCCTAGATATTACTGATTAATCATACAATTCAAGAATAAGCAATGATTTCAAATTCACACAGTTTACAAACATGTATCAACTATTATGGATCAAAATTGCGCAACGATAAATCAAGCACGGACTCGCTATAGTCTACATCCATGCCTGGCTAGCATAAATCTGGCCAAACATCGACTAGAAGCAGAAACTTGCCGTTTCATCGCTGCATATGGAGCAGATCTGTGAGCAGCACATGATCGCCGTGAAGAGGCCAAAGAGGAACGCCTCAAAGAAGAGAAACATCAAGAGGAGAGTCGTAGCAGCCGGCGAATAGACCGGACAGTCTGCGGCCAGAAACAAGCGAAATATGTCTTAAACAACACCAGCCTTCATTCTGGACTCCATTAACCGCTAAACAATTTTGATGGCCTATATTTAAGACCGTTTAATAACAAGATATTTCAAAACGACCAAATCATGATTAATAAGAACGCTTGACAGTGGAGTGCAGGCGAAAAACGTAATATCGCTGAGAAATAAAACTAACAACATCAATAGATAAGATGTAAATATCAAGAATATATATAACACAGCGCATATTTAAAAATGGCTATATATTTCAAGCAAAGTGTACGCTATAATTTTTAGTCTTCATCATCACAGAGCTTGATAATAACTGAATCGACTCAAAAAAAGCAAATCAACAGATTGTAAGAGCTTGCTAACATTTCCAGTCTTCACTGACACACACGACAAAATGCTGGACGGCCATATACAAAGTGTGAAATGACGACACGCAGATGTAAAACTGAAAATAGCAAGCAACAGCATTTTACTATATATATTTGCACACAAATTCAAGAATCAAAGCACCGTTCAATGCTTACAAAATAACTCAACAGCGCTCATATCAAAATCATAAATATAAATACAGAATCAATCGTAGTCATACTAAATATGATTCTCAATTGTAACTGTTCAAGCTGCATATTAAGTAAATCTCCAGTAACAAAATCAACTGAATATCACGCCGCACATCTAATACAATAGTACCTAATCTAGGCATACCGTAAAAAGTACAAAGAACTTTTGGTTGCCTTCGCCGACACAGTTGTTGATCCACGGACAGTGGTGGTCCATCTTGCGAATACAACGCTGGCATATGCTACAACAGTTTTTGAGCAACTTACATATAACTAACAAATGAATTACAACACGGAATACAGTAAGAACGATATTAACTATACATCTTCTAAGTAACTCCAAATTCTTAAATACTATTTATATAACAATCTTTCTTCAAATATTACACCGCTTTTATTCAGACGGATTTCGAAGAAGCACTTAAAATGTTCAGAAGCTTACGCAAAAACAGAAAAAAAAAACTCTAATAATATTAACTTAAAATATAGGCCACAAAAATAGAAACAATGAATCAAAGGAGACGCAACTTAAATATAAAAAGACACAAGTTTTGTAAAAAGAAGAGTTAGCAGCAATGCCTGCAGTGATGAGCGCGATCAGGCTTGATGCAGCAGCACTTGGGACACTTGTAGACAACATCGCCCTCACTGAGACCCAACTGAGAGATGTGTTCCCTCGTAGCGTTGCCCCTCGGGACTGCACCCTGACACAGTGTGAACACAATGAGCTGCATCATGGCAGCAGCAGTAAAACAATCTCTATTACTCCTTGAAGATCAGATAAAAAAAAAAAAATTATTAATGATAAAGGATTATATCAGCACAGTTTGATTAGGTCTCAACCTGGTTAACGCTACGAATGCATGACACATCCATAGAGCAATGCCCCGTAGATGAGTTATGCAGCCTATGCGCTATGCAGCCTATGTTACATACTACCAACTGCAAAGTTGGCAGTATGTAGCAAATAAATTTGATTTGCTACGAAAATTACACAATTTCTGACAAATACACAAATTGTGCAACTGGGCACAAAATTCACAACTCTTGAAGGCATTATCCTTATATCAGTATCACTTCTTCAACAACACATCAAAAATTTATCCGTACTGTAGTGTAGGTCATATATAAAGTCGGCACTAATTGTCTTTTCAATTACAATTTACAAACACATCAAATTATTATCAGTGGTACTGTCTGACATAGCCTACTCATTGACTATCATCAAAATACAAATAAAAAAATTCTCACTGGGTCGGTAAGCATGGCCTTAAGATGTGAGATATACGCGAGGGTCGCCGTGATCCCAAACACCGCACCGTGAGCCACGCTCGACACAGCATCGCGTGACGGTGCCAAAATCACAAACACCACAACAAACTGCGCGTAGCCAATCAGGCCCCACGTAACTAGGGCACAGAATGCACCACAGATGCTCTTGACGAGCCACACGCTGCGACACTGCAGGCGTCGAGCGCAGAATGTCCGACAGGCGGAGTGGCAGGCTAAAACAGCGACGTTGTCGCGGTATCTGAAGCCTTGACGGAGCTTGCCGGAGGTTCGGACGATTACGCCGCCCTCGACCAAATCATCTGCCTCCCTAAAACAAATGCACATTCAATGATCAATATTGGTTGCCTATAACCTAGAAGCATGGATGACTTGACGTCACCCAATAAGCGGATCATAATCTTGATCTGAAATTAGCGTCATGTTATTGATCGTCGAGATCTTAATTTCGCATTGAAATTTTAACACTGGCTTGAAAAACAAGGACAAAGTGTTTAAGTTCAGCATACTAATAACACGGCTAATAACGTGAAAACTGAGAGTTGAACATCCGTGAAACGAAGCGATAAAACATCAAATTTAACACATAGCCATAAGGGAGGACAAAGGTAAAAAATTTGTTAACTCATTGCAAGGAAGAAAGGGGAAAGAAAATTAACAAATTATCCAATTATTAAATTTACATTTAAATCAGATATTTTAATTCAATTATTTAAATTTCTGCACACTATTTCTATTTAATGACCAATTGACAACCAACGAGAATTTGAGAACACACAAACCGGGTTTTTCTACGCGCTGATATCTCTGCGAGAAGGAGATATCAATGAGGCCAGATCTTATCAAGTTGATAAGTACGCCTAACTACAGATATTACAGTTTATTTTAAAGCTACATGTAAGTCTGTAAGAGAAAGTATCAACATTTTAAGTTATGTCCTGTTTTTCTATAATTGTACAGAAATTGAAATTTGGCTTATTATAAATACTTTAGCCTAATGTAGGCTACGCTAGCTGCGTGAATGAAAGGCTTAGGCCTCGCATAGAAGACGTTAATCAGATCTAATAAAATCGAGAATAGCAGAGTTCTGTTTCAGAGATAATGGATTCATTATCTCTGAAACAGAACATAAGCCTACGGCCTAAACTGTTCCCAGAGGCATTTTCTTGTTATTTTCCGTTCCCGTCGCATTATAAATTTATTAACGCATTCCATTAGCCTAGATAGGCCTATATCGATGAGAACGCGCAATAGCCTGAGCTCCACCGGAGAAGCAATCATGTTCCATCAACTTCCAAGCTGCTTGGTGTTAAAACATTTTATTCCCTATGCGATCGTTTACAATAATGGCACTGCAGCAAATCATTATTCACTTTGCAAAAAACTGATCCCATTCTGGCTTCATTCTGGAATGATGTGTTAGAGCAATGTAGCGGCCACACGGCTTCACGCTGAAGTGGAGAGTTAGGGCAGGTGTTATCTCTGCAGACGGACTGAGGATGCTCATACCAACCATCCACATGCTCATAAAATAGAATTTATGCGGAATATTTGTCTGAGTAGGTTACTTTGAAATTGATTTCAAATACAAACGGACAACGGACAAAATTTAATGGCGGGATAAACTGTAAAGATATGATTAAGGAGAAAAATAAAATAAATCAAACGAACCCATGATTAATAGAACCTCAAGTCTGTCTCTCTTCCGCATAATTAAGCGTCGACTCAATCACATGTAATGTAGCATCCACAAAATTCCGTTTTAGATGCAGCGAGATGCCATTGCTCTATTTCTCCATCGGTGTTTAACTAGCAACAGTCAAATCACTATAGCAATTAGCACGAAGAGTGGATAAAAACCGCCGACGTGACGTCACCATTCGTCAGCAATCTGTGAATAAATCCCATATGCTTGCCCATCAACAGCCAGTGAATTAAATCCAACGTGACGTCATCGAGGTCACCAACAGCCAGCAAATAAAATCCAGCTTGACGTCATCGATCATGGACGACGTTGAAAAAAAAATCCGACATGACGTCATCGCTCATCAACAGTCAATGCATAAAATTCTCCATGACGTTATCGTTCACCAATCTCCGCCGACTACCGCTGCGTTCCCCGCCTCCGCAACCTCACCACTACGCCCCCTAGCAGTTCCCTGATGCGCAACCTGATGACGCGTATCATCACGCAGTACGCTATCGGGTTGGCGTAGCACGTCGTAGTCATCATGACGACGTTGGTGAGCCTGAAAGCGAGCAGCCAGGGCTCCGTGCTGCTGCCCTCGAGGGTCTCCCACGTCACGCCGCCCAGGAAGAGGCCGAGGCGGAGCGTCGCCAGGGGGAAGCAGGTGAAGAAGTAGAGGCCGGACACGAGCAGGATCGTCTTCATCGTTGAGACCTGCGCGGATATTTGGCGAAATGATATAGCAGTTATTAGGCTCATTAATTGATCAATATTTTAGTGGGTACTATTTTAAAACGTAGGATTCTCATTAATCTATTAAATTTAATTTGCAACAGTGTTTCATCTTCTTTTAAAGCGACATTATATCGACAAGAGAATCAATAGGTTTATTATTTGCTCTACTGCACCAAGAATAACTGCGCGATACATGTAAATGAATTTATTTAATAACCACAACATCGCCTACAATGTAGCAGTAGGCGGTAGGCCTATACAAACCTACAAACTTTACAAAAAAAGCTCTCGGTCAGGGGAGATCTCCACATCCACACCCTGAAATAGCGAACAGTTACTAGAGCCCGCCATGCACGATATTTGCTATTATTTGCTTGTTAGAGGAGGCTACAACTATAATAACTTTCACCTGCTTCGCTTGACGCTGTCTTGAATCTGATCCAAGCGACCTCGCTCTCATTACCCCACTCCCTCCCCCACCAACCCCTCCCCCACCACCCCCTCCACCCCCACCCCCGCCCCTAAAGAACCCCCTCCGCTGCAGCAGCGTGATACGCGCCACCGAGTGCCCCCCTACTGCGAGACAGGGAAGAATGTAGACGACGAAGAGCACGGAGGAGTTGGTGGGCGCGTCGACGCTCTGACAGCCCATCATGGAGAGGTAGAGGCGCCTGCCGCTGGTCGCCGTCACCACGGACATCACCCCTGCAAGTGGGGTTGCAGACGTCCCTTATTTCAAGTCATCGGTCCACAACGGGAAAAAGGGACGCTGAGTATCTCCTATTTGGGCCCTAATATAGATTCTAATAATATGTGATTCAACAAAACTGCCATCTTTTGACAAATTACGATGTCAAAGTGGCGCCTCCGATGAGACTGATTCCGATATCCAAAAGAAGATCTCTCGAAATATTTCATTGCTTCACAAATAGACGATGATTAATCGCATATATGCCTCACTATGTGGTTGAGAGGCATTTACGCTCATTAAATTACACTTATCATATTAGACTGTATTCGACATCCAATTTTAGTGTAGCCTGAGTAGTGCGAAGTGAAAAATTAAACTGATCATTTAAAATTTATGTCCCTTGTTTGATCAACGAAAATCCGACAACCCTACCTGCCAGGGCGGCGAGGGCGGCCAGGACGGAGGCGACCCGGGGCACGGTAAAGAGGCGTGGGTAGCGGAGGGGCTGCGTGAGAAAGTAGTAGCGCTCAAACGCGTACAGGCAGATGAGATGAGCCTGAGCGCAAAGAAGAAATGCAAAATTAAATGATGTAATAAATAATTTAGCCAAGTGATTTTTTCTTTGATTCAAGATTTGAATTTGAAAAAAAAATTAAAAGTGTCAAATGTGAATATAGGGCTTGAATTCAAAGGTTCTTTTTCATATAATTTTATCAAATTTTTGATCTTGTTCTCTTTGATTCATTTATTTCGGTATCTGTTCTGCGCATTTAAATAATGCGATTCATGAAGTTAATAAATTAAACGTCTTGAAAGCAGAAACACTCCCAACAACCCTTGATTTGGGTATTTCCGGTATAATACGCTACTCCAGCAGCTAATGCATTGCTCTTGTAGCTGAACGGCAATGATTGCGTATACATACACCACGCCACCATCCGTATACAAGCTTAGCAAAACGTAAATGTTAAAAAAGTTCCGAGCATCGGCAGTATACACAGACGCGACCTCGTTACAGTTAGGCTACAGATCAATGCTCAAGGAACCAACTAGAGCACGAGGTCACCATCAGTCACCCGCGTGTGCGGCATGTAACATGCACATGTAAGTGATTACAGTAGGCCTCAAGACTTTTCTCCAGTTTTCAACGCGAATGAAATAGGACCACATGTACAAGCACATGCGATAACTAAGCGAATCCATTAATTTGCAGGTATAATAAAAAAAAATCATATCACGTTCGATTTATTTTGTATAATTATGAGGTCGTGATGACCATGGTTAGCCTGTATCGTTTAAATTTTGTTTTTAATAAACGGACTTAATTGTCGCCAAACTTGTCTATAATGAAATTAGGCAGCACGTCGGCCTGCATCTAGCACGTCACTGATCGTGCATGTACGGCAGGCCTATAACATACATGTAATTCTTGTTTTCAAACGGCAAGAAATTTAATTGCACAAAGTTGCTGATCTCATGGATCTAGGTGAACTGAATCAGCGATCGTAGCCTAGCTGCTACGCCCTCACCTGCAGCAGGAACCCTGCCGTGACGACGTCCCCGTTGACCCTGCAGACCACGGGCCCCACCCTGTCCGCCCTCCCCGCCACGACGAGGAAGTAGACCGCGTACAGGTTGACGATGTACACGAGGTTGTTGACGGCGATCCCTCCCAGCACCACCAGGTCCGGGCTGAGCCCTGTCAGGCCCTGCGCGCAGTAGAGCTGCCAAAATCATTATCATTTTTTTTGCAAAGATTATGCGAATATGCAGCCTGATTTCATTGACGTACATTGACTATAGCACACTCAGCACGCACGATTCATTGTTTTCGATAATTTACACGAACTACATTGCTACTTTTGACGACGAATAAACTACGTTTTCTCAAATAAATATTTGGTTCCGAGCTTTTCACGCGGTTGTAGCAAGATCTATAGTCAAATATGAACGATATGTGCCGTTAGGTTAGGCTATTAGATATTATTTAGAACTTTACAGATCAAATGTTTCATTAAAAATACTGTTTTGTTGTAATGAGAAGATTAAAATTCAGGCCTGGGCCTAAATAAGGGACAATTGGCGTCCCTTATACTCTTCATAAGAAACACGGGGCAAATGGTCTTAAATAAAAGGTCCCTTAAAATAGAAGTCGTCTGGCCTGCACCCTACCTGGGAGGGGTGTCGAGGGCGCTGGGGAGCGGGCGATGCGACGGAAACAAGAAGAAGAAGGTTGACGACCAAGGACGCTGTGAAGGTCAGGACGAGGACTGAACCAAGGACGACTTGATCAAGAAGATCAAAGTCGTCGAAGTGAATGAAAGAGGCGTCGTTGAGGGGAGGGGGGGAGTGGGTGTAGTTTGAGGAGGGGAGGGAGGGGCTGCAGGCCTGCTGGATGGGGAGAGGGTCGACGGTCGTGTCAGGGGGGTAAGGGTTGTCGCAGAGAAGTCTCATGTTTGGATTTAGCGGCTGATCATTGCAATCGATGAACCTACAACATCATGTCTGGATCGATGATGTATCAGTATTATATTTGCATGAAGGATCTAAGCCTACACAAGCTTAATATACACTAGACCGGGAGGCCGGCCTACAGCGAGTCATGTAGCCCAGCCTAGATCTTAGTTTGTACGACAAGACTGAATCCTGCAGCGCTAACGCTCGACCATTACGAGGCTACGAAGCAGCAGTTTGACAAATGGTTTGACGAAAATTGCCCTAATTATGTGTAGGCATAACATCCATTTGATGAGAGACCTACATGCACATACGTACGTCGTGAAATAATTATTTCAGAGTCGTGGGTTACGGTTTTCTTATCGGATACCTAAAGAAGTCATAAGTCTTGACGTCATAAAGTAGAGCGGCGATGTTCAGTTTATCCGCTTCCCAATAATTTCAACAGTGTCACATCATCAGTTCTTATCTTAAAAAGGAATGGACGCGGTCATCATCGCCAACAGAGACTAGGCCTATCCGTTCATCCGCACGCAAGGTCAGTCAGCAGGCCACGCCCGTCGCGCAGTCAATGCTCGACGAATGCAGAGTTTGCAGACAGCACTATTACTCTATTACGCAAAATCACATTGTAATAAAATATGATGTAGACCTTAGAAATCTATACGAGGTCTACGCCAACCATGCACCGTATTATACTTTTGGTATTATACTTTTGGTATTATACTTTTGGTATTATACTTTTGGTATTATACTTTTGGTATTATACTTTTGTTACACTGTAATACACTGGTATTATACTTCTGCAACTTTGAAACGTTGTCAAATGATCCCGCGATGATCCGATAAATAAAACAATTTAACGCTGCGGGCTACACAGACCAAGTTAGTACGAAATACCTAAACACTTCGCGTATCGCATTGTTTATCAACCAAAACGCAGGTTACTAAAGATGCTGTGATTCTAGGCTGCGGTAGGCCCTATAAGTGCCTGTTGAAGGGAGGGATGGTGTAAGTGCTCCCTTTCAGCGTCCTCTCTGCTCCGAAGTGTCGATTGGAACCCAGCAGAGCTGTCGGCTATCACTCCGCTTGGAGATATCAGCGAAACTGAGAATTAGGCTACATGTTAACACCGGGCCCGCTGGAAGATAACGGTGAAAACTGAGAATTACATCAAGAACAGCAATTTCTGTTGGCCAAAACACAGCAGCCCCTTGCCCTTAGACCAACAGTTGCTGTTGAGCTCTGCCCCAAGAACTGTTTTATCTTAACAGTAGAATAGTTATTAGTTAGGTCATGTTTTTTTCAAGACGCTGCGCTTACGAACGGGCGCATTACGGGCACCATTGAGTTGCGCAGCAGCAGCAGCAACAGCCGCAGCAGCAGCAACAGCCGCAGCAGCAGCAGCAGCAGCAGCAGCAGCAGCGTAGGCCTACATCGGTCACGGAGCGGAAAGAAGACTATAGACGTCACGTCCACAATTACACAGAGACAACATCGCGAGGTGGCGCCACGCATACAGAGCAGTAAACAGGGCAGCGAACAGCGCGCGAGCGGCGCGACAAAAAATTTCGCGGCACCCCCAGTGGGGAGGTAAAACCCTGCTTTCAAGTTTAATTATGCCCCTCAACGTCTGACTCTCAGTGTGGTTGGCAGGCACCCCCAGGCACATACTAGACATGGGCTTGGCTTGACTTGATAGGGGTAACTTTGGCAGTAGGCTACCGCCTCCCCCTTCCAGAGGCCTTTTCGAAGCGAATTTTGTAAATAATGTTATCATGAGACCCCTCAATAAGAATATTTAATCCCACTCCCGCAAAGAATCACTCGTTAAGAAATCAGTAGCACGAGTTGTGCTTGGTTTTGTTCACTGCTTCTTCTTCCTCCATCATCTTCACTTACATCCGAAGTCGTGTCCTAAGTCTAGGCCTGAGTACATGTCCATGTAGGCTACTGCATGCTGCGCGTGTGTAAACTCTACAGCCATACACGAGTAAGCAGACCTGGTATGCTAGAAACCCACGGCAGGCTATGGATAAAACAAGAGATGGCGTTGCTGTGCTGATGAAATTTAAAAAATAATTTGAATGTTTCAGAGATGTCAGCCATAAGTGTGGACCATAAGTGTGGACCGTAAGTGTGGACCGTAAGTGTGGACCGTAAGTGTGGACCGTAAGTGTGGACCGTAAGTGTGGACCATAAGTGTGGACCATAAGTGTGGATTATAAGTGTGGACCATACGCGTGGACCATAAGCGTGGACCATAAGTGTGGACTATTATGTAAGTTAGGATTTGGTTCGTCTGCCAAAAGATGCGTAAACGAAGCGTTAACCTACTTATTCATGTCAGCCGCACCGTGTCGTATATAAGCAGTCATGTAAAGTAATATAGTAGAACACATGAGATTTAATTTTAAGTACTATCAACCCGGCGCATAGGCCGCCTATAGTCTAATAGAGTACATTGTGTAACCTCTGACAACAATCCTTTGTTCAAGAGCCTATCCGTGCAAACAGCTTCAAAATGTTGCGTGTATCAAGTTTATTGATTAGGGTTATTATAAGGAGCAACTTCAAGAGAGATAGGGCTCCTGTGCACTGTGTAGGTCAGCCTACTTGAAACAGCTTATAAACGTATCAAGGATACAATGTACACGTAGGTTATAATTGAATCTTGAACACAAGGTCTTCATCTACCATTTACCATCTTGCTATATTTTATTATTTTTCTTTTGTGTTGTGTAATCAACATTCTTGTGTGTGTACGTTTTCGGCTACTCGTATGCGTGAAATGAAGATATTCACATCTATCAGGCCTATATCAAAGGCCCGTCGTGCTCAACTTGAACCGCAACTTCTGCACAGTTACAGCTTGTAGGCCATACAATTAATAATAATTATGCAACGCTACGGTGTTGCAAATACACACACTGAAGTGACGCCAATGTCTAACGCACAATGAAATTTATTTAAGAACACAAAAAATTCATTGATAAAAAGATAGCAAACAATATACGTACATTGCTACAGAGCACACAATTGGCAACAACAATATAAAATTGCACATCTCAAAGTAACAGAGTTTTTCAGAAGACAGTGTACAATCATTTCTAGGCCAGTGCTCAATGTGCACTGTAGAGACTTTTCAATAATTATTCACTGTGAATATTCATATATAACACTAACATAGAACTTAAATCTACATCAGGGCCTAAAGGTAACCTCCGGCTGAATTAGAATTTAGGTTCAAATCATGCATCCACAGCTAACTCAAATGAATCAGAACGACGTTACCTAAAAAAAATTATTACTCTATGTAGGCTATACGTGAGCGATAGAATGCAGCTATAACTTGACAGTCGGTTGTGACGTTCTATCTCTATCGGCAATCGATCGCCCATCATAGTTCGACCACTCGAGGGGCCACTCGTTCTCTTGTAGCTGCGGCAAGAGCACAAGGATATCCACCACAGTTCCGCCGTTACCATCAATCTCATCCCCTCCTGCTGTTCCCACTGTAAATACATCGGTAGATACCATCCCTGCACCCTCATTAGTTAATGGCTGCAGCTCCGTTTTGCTGCCATTTTTTTCTTTCTCTTCCAGTCTACTTTCGTGCGAACGAAAGCCGCGCTGTGATTCGTTCCGATGACCGAATCCGTCTTTCTGATCCGGGTCCATCAAATTGCCCGCCTGAACTTTACACTGATTAATTTTTACAGAATTCCTCTCCGGCGGAAGAACCCGAGGCTCATACGTGCGCTGCGGCATTGTCGGCGTATAGTGCGGGACGTAACTGCTCTCATACATTCCCTGAATGCCGTAATAATTCGAATCGTCCCCAGCCATTATATTACACTGTGTCAGCATCACGCCAGCGCTCGCTCGCTCCGAAGCAGAAACTTGATGGTTCTGCTGCTCCGCGTTCGAAACGTAGCTGATCGGCTCTTGAGGCGCACAGTCCGCTTCTTTAGTTGGCTCCTCGTCGGGGACCCTGCTGAACTGGAGGTCGTGGATGGGCCAGTACTGCCAAAAGCTCTTGATCGTCTCGTCGAGGCGCGTCTTGAAGCCGACCGTCCCGATCTCGATGTCGGGTCGCTCGGGCTCCATGAACTGACGCAGGATTACTGGGAGGAAGCCGCCGGCCAACGTCGCGAGCATCTGATTCGTGCTCGACACCTTTGTATCACACGTCATACCATGCATATATAGATGTTTAATATATTCAACTCTAATTCACCTCTCAGGTCGGACTCAATCAGTAACAAAAATAGGAAAACAAAGAAAGAATTAAAGAAAGAGTCACTACATATATAAACCGATCATCCAAGTAGACTATTCGATATGCAAGTGTAAATTAAGGTTAAAGAATAGCTATTGAATGATCTCGTTATACTTATTTTAAAACTCTCAAGTAATCGCCTATATCATGCTTCAACATTAAATTCATTCATTATTTTCGGACAACTGTTAGAGCGCCATAATATGATCGATATCATGACAAGGGCGCTGCACACAATTCAACATTATAGCAGTGAGAACAATGATGCTGCAGTCCACCAGTACTCAGACACACGAATGGTGCCTATAAGTAGCTTATGTTGTATAGAAGTTCATTCTGTGAGACCTTGTAGACGTCTCCGAACGAGAGAACGACGATGAAGACGAAGGAGATGAAGACTGCGATCTTGAGGAACTGGACAACTCCCAGCAGGAGACCGCGGTACACAGGGCCCGGCACCCCCGCCACGCGGATCTTACACACCTACGCGCACAACACACACAGCATTACAGTGCACCAAAAATCAGCGTTACCGGGAATCATGGTGCACCAGTCACATACACCTACAATACGCCACTTGTAAATCAGGCCCAGCAAACTGCTTATCCAGATTTGGACATTAAAAACACAAACAATTTTCAACAGCATCTGGCATCTATTTTTAAAAAGTGTTTAGGGGCTAGCTAACAGAGGGCATCAATGAAGGAAAAAAAGATACGCCAACAATCATAATCACTCTACAGTATACAGAGTTATAAAATAAAACGATAAACAACAAACATCAACGAAGACTAAATGACTCAACAAAACAAAAATCATCTTATCGAAGAGTCCTATCAAAACATCAAGACTAAAAAGAGCCTACACAGAGGCTTACTACTCGGACCTACGATTCAAGCAAATGGTGTTTTTCATCTCCGTTTGCATGACATATTCTTGGTGCGTTACAAGTGCAGTATACATACATCAATATATGATCAGAGAACTAATGACATTTAGTCAGTACTAATTACACAGCCTCGTAAACTAAACTCAAATCGACTGAAGGTCTCATTCACTAAACTGAAAACCAAAGCCTCAAAGAAAGCAAGACATAAGACTGAACTGGACGTACCTCGTCAAAGAGCCGCCTCGGAATGCGCGGCATGTCCTCGCTGTCGACGAACAGCGTGAGGTCGTTGATCCTCCACTGACGGTGCGGCCGGTCCGCCAGCTCGTCGGGCGCCTCGTGGGGGCCCTGCTCGCTCTGCTCCTGAGACTTGAAGCCGCGGTTCTCCTGCAGGCTCGAGGGAAGGCTCGTCACCTTGTCCAGGTCCCTGATGCGATCTGAGGGGAAAAGATAATGTTGGGGCATCTAAGTAGAAAAAGTGCCAACATTCGCAAACGAAAAGAAAAAACAGGGCCCTATCGCAATAGATTAGTAATGTTAGAATTAAAAGCAGCAATTAAGAACAAGGCTAAATTCCAGAGTTATATTTCTTCATGGTACGTAGGCCTAGGTCTTAGAATTGATCAGCTTCAAAGAAATTATTGCAAGAGTGCTCCTGCAATCAATGCTGTTCATACATGAACCAGAAACAAGTGTCAAATAGAAGTCAATATTCGATGAGATAATGAAACACGCAAAGTAATTATTACAGAAATTTTTTTATTGCATGTTTTGTATGACTAATGTTTAACTTTTAAAGCAACGCGTAAAGCAAAAAGTTAATACTTTTGACTTCTGCGAAGAGCGCTTTGTTGAGCTTGAGGTACTTCTTCTCGACGTTGTTGAAGCAGTCGTAGCTGTAGACGACGATGAGGATGACAAGTGAAACATACTTGAGCAACGCGCCCGCGTTCACGATGATCCCCATCAGGGTGAACACCTTTATAAAGCAAACAGAGAGGTTAAAGGTGTAAAGCGATGTTAATAATAAACCTCATCAGAGTAGACATCTTCATAAAGCAGAATAATGCTTCAGAAGAATAATGCCATCTTGAAAAACAATTCTGTCCTATAAATAAAAAAAAATCAACTAAATTTTATCTAAATATCAACATCAAGCTGTCCAATGCATTGCCTCCTAACGTTCTGCAGTGCTGGCTACATATTTCATAATAAATGTGAACTGTTTATGTTCATTACATAGAACGTGTACATAGCTACTATCAGGACTGGTCATTCAACACATTTACATGCATAATGTAATAGTTACATGCATTTATCCAGTTTATGACTATGAGTTATTTGATTCAGTGCAGGGTTTTTATAAGCGTGCAATGCTGACCGTCATCTCGACGAGGCACCCGATGCACTCCGACACGACGATCAGACACCCGAGCAGTGTGAGCATGCAGAGGAGGGACACTGCGAGGCAGGCGAGCGTCTTAAGGGGGCTCTCGCCGCACGACTGCTCCTCCACGATCGTCGAGCTACCCGACACGGACGTCGAGGTTGGGCGGGGGGGCTGCGGTGGGGGGCGGAAGCTGCGATGGGACCGTTCGCAGTCTTCGGGGTCCGCCACGCCGCACGGCTCGTCCAGGCCCCCCCTGTGGGGAATAATGTAAAGGAAAAATGTAGGGAACAGGTCCCCAATGACTTCACCAGGCGCCAATACGGACTCTAAACCTAGTATTATTATTATTATCATGAAGTGTAGAGTTCATGCAGGGTCAAAGATTTTGGACTAGTAATATAAACCTAGAGGGGAACTCATCCTAGCTGAACGGCGCACAGGGAGAGCGAATATGTCATTTAAATCTAAATATCACAAGATGTCACGGCTCACCGTCCCGACACTTGTCGCTTGATTTCCGGCGGATCTGGAAAATGCGTTTCCACGAGAAACCGGAAAAGATTCGTGTCGACCGTGTGGGACACCTTGTAGCGCCAGACGCCTGGTTTCTTGCTCACCTTGTGCAGGAACGCTCGGCGCGCGTAGATGAACATACGCACTGTGACGTAGACGGTTGGCAGTGCGTAGCATGCGTAGATGAGAAGCGTGAGGGGGAGGACTATGGGGAGGTACACGAGGGCGATGAGGACCCCCAGGAGGCCGAAGCGGCGGAAGGGCCAGATGATGTTGCGGACGGCAAGCTGGAGAACCTTGATCCATGACAGGTTCTGGAGATCCTTAAACGCTCCTGCGGAGAAAAATCTTCTTTCGTTTTACTTTAAATATATTTTATTTAATTGACCATAAAGGCTGAGTAAAGGCTATATTTGGACATAGTTCCAATTGTTTTTACGAATCAAAAATTATTCTTGAAGTTTCATAGGATAAAGAATAATAAAAGTATAAAAAATTTAAGCATGTTCTATGTTAAAATATTTAGATCTGACGCTCCCAAGCCATAATGGATCAAACTCTACAATAAAAAAGCTATTACGCTAAAAATTGCTTTTGCATCAGTTATTAGCAAAAACACACATTTAGAAGGATTTTGATGACATCATGGCCAGCATTAGGCACAGTGCATAGATAAAATCAGCCATTACAAGTCTATTATCAGTAATGCTTCTTCTCGGACATCTTGCAATGCTGAAAATCACCTTAATTAATAACAATTGCCTTCATGGTTCAAGCGATGACTTCAAACTAAAACTGTAAGCAATAAATCCAATATGCCGCACTGACCGGTGACTATTTTCCTAACTCGCCCCTCGTCCCCGCGCCTCGTCCAATAGGCGAGCGCAAGCGCGCTGACGCTGTAGAGCGCATAGCAGGTGAGGAAGAGCGCGTGCGTGGGCGTGAGGTAGTGGACGAGACTGTTCTCGAAGCTCTCGCGCAGACCGAGGCGCGCCATGGCGGCCTTACGCGTCATCACCTCGTCGTGCTCGTACATGTAGAATACGAGCAGGCGCACGTAGTAGGGCATTGGGATGAGCACCACCAGCAGGACTGGGAACAGAGAAACATTGTAGAGCGTAGATACGAGCAGGATTTGCTAAATAATAGGTTTTCAGTTCAAATTAATTAAGTCGCTTCTTTAAAACAGGTAAATTGCAGCCTATTTGTTTTTTTTGAAGACACTTAGTTTAAAAAAAAACATATTTTTTATTCCAACAGCATCACACACGGAATATATATTCCGTGCAGTATATTAGTTGTAGGTGACGAACGGGGCGCAGAGAGGCAGGTGATCACTAAAGGGGGGCTTTAGCTACTTTTTGTTATCTTTATGCTTGTCAATGTGACAGACTCGTCGAGGCTCGCTGCTTGTCGAGGAGGAGGCTGGAGTGGATGCTTTGCTGATCAAAGTAGCAAAGTCGCAAAGTTGCAAAATACATTTTAACTTAAATATCCAACTGGGGGTTAAGAATTTAATTAATAAAAATTAAGTTTTTCAAGTATGCCTATTATAAACGCTAAAGACACGAATATTTAACTTGCAATACACGTTCCTGAAGCTGTAAGAATAAGAATAATAATGGGTTTAAAGTCCGTTTCAGGGTCCAGGGCTGCCATTGGGGTAGTATTGTTTAAAAGGCGTGATACTCACAGAGCCCGATGATCTTGAAGATCTGGATCCAGGAGGGGTTGCAGCGGGTCTCCCTCGCCCCCCGGTCGCACACCCTCACGCCGCAGCAGTCCCTGAAGGGCGCAGTGTCGCGCATCTTGCAGAGGAAGACAGCGCGCACCACGCTGCGCCAGAACCCCACGGGCACAACGTTCTCTGTGAGCAGGCGGCCATAGTTGACGAGAATGTCATACTTGTCAATCCTCACCTGAACAAAGGAATTAATTTTTATTGCAAGCATGGTAAACAATACAGCAGACATGGAATAACAGAATCCTTTCATAACTTCTGCTTAGCCTTATTCCAGTTTTCTTAAGCCGAGACACAAAGAATTGGCTTGTCGCCCAGTGGGGCTTGCATATATATACGAGTACAAAGACTATAAGCTTTACACAACAAATGGACACAACCAAATTTTTTTACAAAAACAGTTCAAGCTATGAGAAATTCGATTACGGTATACTCCATAACAGGCCTACAATATGTCAATATAGAATACTTACCTTCATCGGTTGATCACATGGGCAGTTGGCGGTGAGCTCCCTGAGCTTGGGAAAGCCTCCTTTGACGTGAGTGAGGTCGAGGACCTTGGTGGGGCGGAGCCGCTGAAGGAAGTCGCTGTTGAGGGGCAGCCTGGAGAGGACGAGGGTCTTGGGGGCTGGTTCCTCCTTGAGACACACGAGGTAGGGCACGCTGCGGCTCGACATGCTCCCTGTAGGGGAGGACAAGCACAGGCACTGAGCTACACTTGCGATCATTGAAACATATCGAATGTATTATTGTGATAAAAACATAATTCAAATAGGTTTAACTAACGGAGACAACTTAACGCAGCTTATGACTAAATTATCGTATTTGGATAATTGAAATTTGATCAAAAAAAGACACAGAAAAAATTTAAATTGAAATATGGAGAAGCTGCAGAAGAAAATTGAGGGTTTGATAAACTGGGCACGATTGTCAAAAGTTTGTTGCAGATAAGTGACAAGTAGTGATGCCACAAAGGATAGACAGGCTGCTTAGGCCTACTGCTGAGGCCTTTGACCTTCGATTCAATTAGTAAGAAACATACAAATCATCAAGGAAAGTCATACTAACGCACGAGTTCTGCAATAATTTAAAACGTAACAATGTACAAAGCGAATACAAAATTCATGTTTGGCACAAAAAAACCATCAAAATGATTATTGAATCTACAAAATTGTAAGGGGATATAGGCCTGACAATCGAGCTACCGCTAATGGATGGACAAGGATGTTGCTTTTACAAGTCGTAATAAAATCATTATTTTATGTCCCCGGTGACGTCCTTGGACGCCATAACGGACTCTAACCCCATTATCATTATTTTAAACTGTAGCCTAGTAGGCTACTGCGGCACCTGTGTGAGCAACATTGCTAGCCTGGGTCAAGTGTCTACTTTAGCTCCATAGGCCTACAATATTCACTGCTATCTAAACGCCAACACTCTCAGATCAAAGGCCAAGCTGAAGATCTAGGCTTGAGCGTGTGTAATCGCTAGAATTGTCATTATACCGGCGCTTGTCATCCAGCTCATCGATCGATTGGCTAGATCTTAAAGTTGATATACAGCGTTGAATTCATTATTGGGCAACTAGGCACAGGCGTCAAACTTTAACATTGAGGAGGTCTGATCATTTCCTTGTGGAATTCTTTATTGCAGAACCGCAATAAAGATGCATTGGCCTAAATATAACGCGATGCCGCATATCAAGTTTGTATTACACAAGCGCAAATATTGAGAGAGTTCAAAAGTTTTTCATAATATTGGGGGGTCCGGATCTTTCAGGATTGACGCTTATGCTAGAAGGGCAGGGCAAGTTACAGCTGTGACGGTATACTCAAGGCGTCTATCACTCAATAGTCGATACCACTTGAAAGCATGACCGCCATGTTATCACATGTGGCACACGGTAAATGATGACTTATTAATCAAGAGCTGGTGTGGCAAAACTCTAAATGGTTATACTGGTCAACTGTTAAAGAAACAGATCGTTACCAGTCAGCGAGATAATAAACAGCATTAATTTCAACAATGATGTTTTTTGTGGTTTCCTTTCTGTCAGTTCCTACTGTTCAGTGCAATCGTGAAGTGCTTTGCATTTATTATTAAAAGCATTTCTTTCCCACAGACAAAAAATTAACAATGATTGTTTTAAGCATAGAAATCAACCTACTTCTAGAAACCGCAGGACAAAGTACCCATTTCATAATCTCTAAAACCATACACCTAAATATGGATTTCATAATCTCTATGTCAACAATACAGGTATACAAAATTTTGAGACCAAAATTCTCAAATGCGTGCTCAACAAAGGGAAGTAAAGAATCCAGAGCAAGTGGAGATCATAAAAATGACGAACGGTAAAATATATTTAAAATACTTAAAGAGCGTTAAATTAGGTCCAATTACAGCTGCAGGAATCATCTAAGCTATTTGCACTAGAGATTATAGCGCTTTAGATAATAATTATGTTAATAATTATTATAATAATTATTATAATAATCATGATAATAATCATGATAATAATCCTGATAATAATCCTGATAATAATCGTGATAATAATCGTGATAATAATCGTTATAATAATCTTGATAATAAGCGTGATAATAATCGTGATAATAATTATGATGATAATTATGATGATAATTATGATGAAAATTATGCTGAAAATTATGATAACAATTATTACAATAATTATGATAATAATTATGACAGTAATTATTATTATAATTATGACAATAATTACGATATTAATTACGACAATAATTACGATAATAATTACGACAATAATTGCGCTAATAATTACGATGAGACAGTTATGATAATAATTATGGTAATAATTATGATAATAATTATGACAATAATTACGATAAAAATTATGGTAATTATTATGATAATAATGGGTTTAAAATCCGTTTCGTCTTCTAGTGACATCATCGGAATCTGATGTCATAGCCTTGAAGATCATAGAACAAAATATAGTCTATTATTTAGCAATTAACATTACATCCATAACAAATTTGGAGTCCATAATGCTGAAATGTGTGTCTTGTAAAGGGAAGTGTGCATGCAGTCTAAGGGAAGCAATGTGGAGACTACAAATCCTTCAGATAGTTCCTACCGACGGCGGGAATGAGCAGCATTGGGCCAAAGAACATTACTCCGAAGCGCACGCAGCCGAGCATGACGTAGATGAAGGTGATCCATATGTTTCCCGTGTCCGTCTCGAGGACCTGCCCCGCCACGTCCTTCATGTAACAGCGGTCCTTGACGGTTGCAAGGCCCGGCCGGACCTCGGTGATCACCTCGAGGCAGACGCGCTCGTCGCGCTGCAGGATGATCTCCGTCGTGTTCTCAATGGACAACAACAATATTATATTATCTCGGGAGATTGTCAATATTTACAGCTCCATAGTTAAGAACATATGAAGTTTAGGATATAAAGTATAATTGTTACTAAAAGAGTTGGTGTTTCAAAATTGCTATTTTCAACGTTTAAAGTTAAATTCAAAATTACTGTAGGCGCTAGTGGTGATGCAAACGGCTTTGGACATAAGGGGCAGGGTTATCCATTTCATGGATGAAATAGATTAAATCCATTTCATCCATTTCATCCATTTCATCCATTTCATCCATTTCATCCATTTCATCCATTTCATCCATTTCATCCA